>JAVHNF010067745.1:26574-46900 GCA_034783455.1 Micropsitta finschii | reverse complement strand
TTTTGTTTTTGGTTTTTTTTTTTTTTTTTTTTTTTTTTGCCTTTCTGGGGTTTTGTTTGATTTGATTGTTTGTTTGTTGGTTGGTTTTGGCTTTTGTTTGGTTTTTGTGTGTGTTTGTTTATTTGTTTTGGTGTTTGTTTGGTTTTGTTTTCTTGGTTCCCCTTCCCTTTGTTTCCAAGTTTTTATGAGGTGCTGAGAGCAGTAATAGCTGATCCCCTTCTCATAGGAGATTAAAAATTATTCCCTCCTATGGTCACTGTACTGTGTCTTGTTAGACCTTCTTTTGGATATTTTTTGAAGGTTACAGATTGTGTCCATTGCATTTCTCTTGTGGTAGTCATTGACCCCTCAGTAATCAAAAGGTGCATATACATCTGTTTCATTGTGTAGATATACTGATGGTTCATGCAAATTCTGGAAGGTAGAGGAGAGGTTCATTTGCTTGGGTTATTTGAGCACTTTTCCCTTTTGTTCAGTTTCCAGCCTGACAGAATCATGGATTGTCTTACATCCTGATAATCAGCATGTTGGGTAGAGTTCTACACTCTTGTTTTGGTCTTTTTTTTCATGGTCATGGGACTAATAATTGTCACTTTCTATCATTTACTACTTGCGTATATAGGTATTTGCAAAACTCACTTGTGCACAGGAATGGTGTTGAAGTGAATGTCTTTTTGTAAATCTGGACCTGTAGGGCCATGATACAACAGCAGCTGGTATGAATTGGGCCCTGTACTTACTCGGACATAATCCCGAAGCCCAGAAGAAGGTTCACAAAGAACTGGATGAGGTGTTTGGTACGTTTCAGTTTCCCCCTTCATTGTGGTTGTGGTGGTGGTGGTTGCATTTCTGAGTGGGGATGTGATACATTATAAGCCTGGATATAGAAGGGGGGTAGGAACATGCCTTGTGGCACTTCTGGAGCTTTCAATAGCCAGAGGTGACTGGGATACGTGCCAGAAGGTCTGTAGGAGAGTACAGCCAACCTTATGTCTTTGGGGGAAGGCATGCATGTTTAGTCAATGTGTAGCACCTTCTTCTATGTAGTCTTGGTGCATGATGAGAATTCCTGGAGGGAGCTGGGATGAGTTTGTTGAACCAAAAATTGGGATTTTTTGTCTTATTCATCCCCCTATTTCTTTTCGGACAGGCAACACTGAGCGGCCTGTTACAATGGATGATTTGAAGGAGCTTCGTTACCTTGAGTGTGTTCTGAAAGAAGCCCTTCGGCTCTTCCCTTCAGTTCCGCTGTTTGCCCGTGCCTTGAGAGAAGATTGCTCTATTAGTAAGTAGTGTCCTGAGTCTGCCAGTCCTACCCTGCTAGCATCAACCCAAAGTGTTTCCCAAGTAAATGGCAGCATTGTTTAATTTTTCACTGTGCTGTTGTGTATAGAACATCACTTGTTTGCTGTTGTTTTAAAACTTTCCCTTTTCTCTTTAGGAGGATATCAAATACCAAAAGGCACAAATGTTGTTGTTATAACTTATGCCTTGCATAGAGACCCTGAGATCTTTCCTGATCCAGAGGAATTCAAGCCTGAGCGATTCTTGCCTGAAAACTGCAAGGGAAGGCACCCATATGCTTATGTGCCCTTCTCAGCTGGTCCCAGGAACTGCATTGGTATGTACTGAAGAGGAAGCGCAGTGTGTTGTGTGGTAACTGGCAGCAGCATGTGTATGAGAAATGTAAGTTTTGATGTGCCTGCTGCTCATGTCCTATTCTCCTCCAAGCTGCTGCTTCAGCCCCACCCCAAATACTGGGCAGCGTCTCCCCTGCAAGCCTGGTGCTTGAGCTGCCACATTCGTTCTTCCCCAGGGTTTCCTTTCTTCCCAGGGCCAATGTCTATTATGATGATGTTTCCTTCTCACTGCCTGTGCAGCCTGGCAGCATATTAATGGACTCCTGTGTTAGGATAGAATTGCGTCCAAATTTCTGATTTTCAGTGACTGCAAGACAGAGTGAGGGAAGGCAGATCTCCTGCATGTGCTTTGCTCTGTAAACAACTCATCTGTTTATCTCATGTTCTCAGATGGGTGTCCCAAAGATGACATCTGCAATTAATGTATTCTTTCCCTCTTTCTGACGCCATTGTTGCTCTGGTGTTTTCGCTGGCATCCTAGAACTTGTTAGCTCTTCGGGTGTCACTGAGATACTTGGCATGTGTCTGAGCTCAGAGTAGGGGCATTGTTATTAATATAGCAGAACACATGAAAAGACTGTTCCCTTCACTGATCTTAAGTGCAGGTGGGGAACATTCAGCAATTATCATGCCACTTACAAAACAAGAAATCTGATTTCTCCTGGTTTTTTTGGTTTTATTTGTTTTCTTTTTTAGGGGGTGGGGTTGTTGGGGTTTGTTTATTTTTAATTAGTCTTATTGGGAGTCGGTACTCTTCCCATAAAACCAGCAGACTAGATCTTCCCATGTTTCAAAGAAGAGTCTAATTTTACATGTCTAGCTAGTTCTTGGGTGTACAGGAACATGTGCAGGAGAGGTGATTCACTAATATCATTGCAGAAATAAATCACTGTGTACATATGTACAGATACCCATCTCTACATCTTATACAGAAGGGAGAACAGAAAAAGTTTTGAGCACTGAGTTTTGTGTCCTGATCCTTTTTTCAGTATAGTTTAAATGAGCTGCTTGGATTATGGTGACACTGTTTGCTTTCCCTCATATTTCTCTATTCTCCCTTTTCCTTCTCCACCTTTCTCTGAAGTGTAAAATGAACTTTGGCCTCTGTGTTACCAAATCACTGATGTGTATGATGCTTAGTGTTCATTGAAGGAAGGTATGTCTGTCATTCTGTTATAGTTGTATCTCCTTTGCTCCTCTACAAATATGGATTTGTCTCTTCTCACAGTCCCTGTGCTGTATCTTCGCCTGCATCCATTCCCTCCTATCAAGTCCATCCAAGAGACATGACAAGGCTGTGTATTGTATTAGTTCCATGTAAAGTGCTGACTCTGCTGTTTGAGTTCTGTATACTATGGGAAGGGAGGTGTGCTGTGAATTGTCCCAGGAAGGCCAGAGTTGTTATGCAGGGAAAAGTATTAGATTGAGCAGTCAGTTTTGACCTAAATCAAGTTCTGTTCTCAAGGCACAGTTCCTGCTGTCCTGTGTTCCATGGGGTGTCATTGTGAGCATGCAAATGCAGCAACTGTTGATACAGCCTGACAATAGCATCTTTATTTTTTTACTGCCCTGTAATTTGTAGGTCAGCGTTTTGCACAAATGGAGGAGAAAGCTCTTCTAGCTCTCATCTTGCGACGCTTTTGGGTGAAGTCATGTCAAAAGCCGGAAGAGCTTGGTATAACTGGAGGACTTATTCTTCGCCCAAATAATGGCATCTGGATTAAGCTGAAGAGGAGGCAAAATGCTGGATCAGAATGAGAGAAAATTCAAGATTTTATTTTTCTAAAACCTTACAAACTCTTTAGGCTTAGAAATGTTTTTAAATTGGGTATTTTGATGGCAGTCCAGCAATTTGTTGAAACTAAAATCATTACTGATTGTTTCATTAGTGAAAATGTAATAGCCTTAAATTGCTCTACTTCTGTAGTTCATATGAACTTAATGTTCATCTTTGTAGTGCAAGTGTTTAAACATCAAATCTCAGGGCCTTATCTACTCAAATTAAACTGCCTTATTAGAAGAGTGCAAAAAACTTTAAGTTATGGTAGTCCCAATAATGAGTGTGATGAAGTGATCTGGTTATATTCTATAGTATTTGTGAGGTAACTGACAGTCTCAAACCTTTGTAATACTGTTCAGGGTTCTTTGATTCTGAAACACAGAAGCAAACAATTCTTCCACTTGGCAAATTTTATTTATCTGTTTTGGTGATGACTGCATCTATGAAAACAGACAAGACATCTCTGATAATTTCACTTCTCTTTTGAAGCATTTACAGTAGTTCTTAAGCACTGAGTGCTCTGAATTATTTTTTAACAAAGTGTAACATAAGCATTAATCTGTATAATCATACCATAAAATAGTGTGCAAATTACAGACAGGATTTCATGTCGACAGAAACACTGTATTATTACAAATTTGAAAATAAATGTCTTCTATGCCTCAATATGGAATGAAATTATATCTGTAAAAATCACATGTCTGGGTACAGGCAAATTAATGATAGGTAATTATTTCTAATCATCAGTTCCTCTAGAGTGATCAGTTGACCAGATTTTACTGTGTTAGTTAAAGCTGAAACAATGTGCCAGTCTGCTTTTGCCTTCTGTGGTCCTGAAGGCAACACAGAGAATTTCTTGCTAATTGATGCTGAAAAGGAATTACAGTGATGGAATGAAGCACCTGTGAAAGTTTCTGACTGTACCTTCAGGACAGGTCAAAATCTGCAACAATCCACACAGCCGGAGAGCAGACTCTCCATGACTGCAATAAGAACAGTCCAGTAACTAAGGTATAACACAAACCCAGTACTACTACAACCAGTAATAATAATGATAAGGGAAATAATAAGGGAAGAGAATATAAACTGAAAGGAGAAAGTAAAAAAAACAACACAAGTGATGCACAATACAATTACTCACCACCCACCAACTGATACCTAGCCTGACATGAGCAGGGATCTGGGCCTTCCGGGTAACTCCCCCCAGTTTATATACTGGGCATGACGTGCTGTGGTATGGAACACCCCTTTGGCTAGTTTGGGTTAGGTGTCCTGTCTTCCGGTGTCTCTCAGGTGTCCTCCTGGCTTCTTGTGCCCCTCCTTACTGGCAGAGAATGAGACTAAGAAGTCCTTGATCAGAGTAAACATTACTTAGCAACAACTAAAAACATCAGTGTGTTACCAGCACTGTTCCCAGACTAAAGTCAAAAACACAGCACTGCACCAGCTACTAAGAGGAAGAAAAATAACTGTTAAAGCTGACGCCAGCACACCTTTGAACTCTAAACACAAATATTACTCCTGAGTAATGGTTCATATAAAGTAATCTTGATGCTAATCATGGGGTGGTGCTGACTGTTTCTGAAATATGAGTGCCTTGCTGTACGAGGTTAATAGCCTTGCCTCAAAAGGATAAAGATCCCTGGTGACAGAAAGGACACAGCTTTGTACTGGGATGATGAAATAGAGTGTGTGAGTATTTCTGGATCATGGTTTACAGACCTTATGAAGAAAACTGACAACAAACGCCCTGTATGACCTCTTGGGTGGTGTTGCTTGAACGTGTCTCCAGGACTGCCCCAGAGGCACTAGAGGTTTTTAGCCATCTTTGCACAAGCTGCTTTTTGGGCTCTGAAAGCTGCATGTTTGAGACATATGCAGGAGATGGACTACTAGTGCTTACGAGGTATCTGCCTTTCTGAATTTAATCCTCATGCTGAAGACATACACTCATGTATAGGTATTAGTAGTAGGTCCATACATACATGATCTTACATGTCATCTGACTGATACTTCTTTTCCAGCAGGTAAAAGACTCAAAGAGCCTTTGAAGAATCCTACTCCTCTTTCTTTCCTAAAAGTAGTATTGTTGCCATCTCCTGCCAAACCTCCCAGTATAGTACTACCCTAGTTCATAGTCAGGTCATATTTGGAAGATGGTCCTCATAGTTTGCATAGATTAAAAATTAAATTAACTCGCTTTCTATAAGGAAAAAAAAAATCAAATTCTTCTGAAAATGGGAGTTATCTCCCAACTATAACTCCACCTTTTGCTCTATAAATGAACTTTTCTGATCCATGCCTGGAGTGTAGCTTGTGGTGATGGAAAGTGTTAATTGAAAAATCAAATTATTTTGAGCAAAGAGAGGCAGTCAGTATGTCCAAACCTGCAGACCTAAGTCCAGGCTGGGTTCCCAGTTCAGGGACACACAGAGCTTGCCCAAGCGTTACTGTTTGACAATTGACAGGACATGGTGGAGACACTGGACCCTTCTACATTGAAACATTCCGTCTGTCTTTTCTAATGTCTAACAGTAACCGGTAGCCGGTGTTCTAGCTACAAAGCAGCAAGGCCTTGTGCAGTTAGTATCATTATCTGTTTACAACAAAAAAAACAAAGCCCTTTTACAAAATCAAGCAAAAACCTCAGTGATTCGTTGCTTAATATTTGCAACTGTCTTTTTATATATATATAAATATATAAAAATATATAAATATTAATATTATCCTGAATTTTGTCTGGATTGATATCATTTGCCATCTGGTGTGCAATTATTTCTGGGCTGCATTTCTAGCAAGACTATTATTGACATGTAATTGCAGGATATAGAACTACAATACTTCTTTTATTTCAGGACAATGTGCAATCCAGCACTTCCTACAAATTGCTGAGTACCTTATTCTAGCCATCTTTTTGCAGCCATTTTTGAGTGGAATTAAGTCAAACACAAGAAGACTGGCTTAGTGCGAGAGTGGATTCTTCACTTAGACAGTGTCATCTGGACTTAAATGAAAAGGTTCCAGGTTGCTGATTGTAAAAATGAATGATCAAGAATTTAATTTCTAGAACTCATTTTAACAGCATTATTTCACTCTGTTCTTTGTTATGTACATAATTATAACCATGGAAAATTAAAGATACACAGAGAATGCTTTGAACTATTTGGTTTGTTGCGGTTTTTTTTTTTTGTTTTTTTTTGTGGTTTTGTTTTGTTTTGTGTTGTGGGTTTTTTTTTTTTGTTTGTTTGATTTTTTTTGTTGGTTTGGTTTGGTGGGTTTTTTATTTGTTTTTGTTGTTTTTTTGTTTGGTTGTTTTTTTTTCCCTACTGCATTCAGAACTAGGTTCATATTATTACAGTATCTTCTTTCAAATGGAAGGATGTCCACAAAGCCATATCAAAATGAAACCCTGTGTTGTTCTTGCCTTGCCGGTATCTTCCTTCCCTCATGCCCTATGAAATACTCTTCCTCTTGTTCCATGTTATGACTGTCAGGTATCTCATCACAGAAAGTAGAGGTACCTCCCATGTTGAAGCAGCTTTTTGAATAGGATTGCCATTAAGAGATGTGGGATTTTGTTTTATGAGGCAGAATTAGACCTGTCTCAGAGTAACGTCCATTTATTCTTTTCCTGAGGTGAAACAATTCATTAATTCCTGACACCTTTGCAGATGAATGAGATTTTGCATAAATCACATTGGGAATAGGCAGAAAGCAGTATCAATCTATTAGGTAATTGTACTGCCAGGAAGATTTAATCTTGAAGAACTTGGTGACATCTTAAGCTGAAGCAGGTTTTGTTTTGTTTTTAAATGCCAAGTCAAAATGCAGCATTCAAAGCAGAAACAAACAATCCTTTTTCTTTCAGATGATTGATCTATATTTTGCACTTGTATCATCAAAAAATGTTTCCATTTTATCAGTGTTTTGATGAGCTCTTCTTTTAACTCTGCCATCTGAATTACTGATTCTTAATTACAATATCCTGATCTGGTTGCCAGAATATTATTGATAGCTAAATGAATACAATGAGGGAATTCAGACAACAGTAATCTTATGTGTGGAGCCTTTATGAGCCTAAGGAGTGTTAAATGGTTTTGGTATTCTATGCACTTTGAATTTTTAGCTCTTCTAGTTTAAATCATGTAATATCTTTGGATTTCAATGAAACTCAGAAAAATTATACCAGCTGAGAATTTGTCTCAGCATATTTTATAATTTGCCCTGTAGTAAATATGTCCTATAATATAATAAAGAATAATTCATTCATGAACGTAGAGTTCGTAACACATTCTTGTCTCCATACAGAAGCAGAGCTCTGCTGATCTGAGCAGCAGTGCAGCTGTGTAGACAGGGGAGTGTTTGTCGTGTGAGTAGCAGGCGCACTGAGAGAAAATGCATTTATTTTCCAACATGAGCATGTTCATTATGATTCTCTTTGAATAGCATTGCTTCCTTAGTTCTTAGATTTTCAAATCCAGCTGATGTGCATATAGATGCAGTTAAAATTATTGAGACTTTTTGAAGGAGTGTGATACCTGAGAACTACTACTTTAAGAAAGTCTTTTTTGTCTTTCTCCCCCCACACTGGTTTGCTTATGAAACAAAATAGTATCACCAAAAGATTCCTTTTTCCTGAGACAAATTTCTAGAACAGGGATAACATATTTAGGAAATGAAATCTTACAGAAGCTTCTGAAGAATGGATATGACTGCACATTGTATGATGAGACACAAGATCTTGCTGAAATTTATGACAAATCTGCCCTGTTTTTTCTGCATACCTTACTTTTCTGGAAGTGTGAGGTTGGAGTTTTCTTGGGGTTTTGTTTATTAATAAGACAGTAATGACCTGGCATAACACTTCCCTATAGCTGAGCTGGAAAGCCTGGATGAGAAATGAAAATGAAGTAAAAGTCCTTGGAAAGAATTTCTAATCCCTTTGTGTTACCAAGTGAAATACACACAGACAAAATAAGGAAAAAAAATTTTAATCGAATAATAGTGCAGGTTGAGAAGCACAAACATGAAAGTTCAGCTTGTTTTATCGATAAATGTACATGGTAGGTTTTGTGATTACTTTCATGATTATGAAAATTCTGTAATTTGAAGTAAAGGTGATAATTTTTACAGAGCTTAAAAGATTATCATCATTTTACAGATGAGAAAAGAGGCACCAAGTGACATACCTGTGGTTGCACAGTAAGATTTCAGTCATGTTGACTGGAGCTCTCTCCCAGAGCTATACTCCCATGATACATACCTCATGGCTGATGGAAAAGCTCCTCTTCAGAGATGAATATGAAAGCTGTACAGGCATCTTAGTCTCAAAATATTTCATGTTACAGGAATAAACTATTAATGTGTCTTGCATTAAAGCCTTCTAGCACTCTCCGTTGTCACTGTTACATATTAAAACAGAAGACAGCACGTAGAAATGAAAGCTGCCGCACTGAAAATATTTGAGTCCTCGCCAACAAGCATGTCAGGACAAAGCAAATTGATACACAGGAGAGTATGAAGACTTTCTCTGAGATAGTTCTTCCTCCGTAAAGAGGAGCTGAAGACCTTGCTGGCTCACAAGTCATGGACTTCCAGCAGACTGAAGATGCTCTTAGAAGCAGAGAAAAGACCACAGTAAAACTACTTGGAAGATGTAGATGGGATAATTTCTGCAGAGTACTGAAAAGGAGGAATAAAAACTTGAGAAAGAAAAGACAGCACAAAATACATAATTGAAGGATATAGCTATCTCTTTTTGCCAACAGAATGTATCTAGAAAATGGTGTTATAGTAAGAAAACATAGGTAATGATTCTGTCCTCGGTTACAGAAGTTTCATAATGCTGTCATTTGTTTGGGTCTGAGGCACTAGTCTTACAGATTTCATGTGGATTTCCCCCTGCCCCAACTCAGGATTTACTCTTGAGATCTCATTCCCTGTTTGTGTAGGTTCTTGTGCTAGTAGCAGATACTCTGGCTGTTCTGACCCAGGGATTTGCCTTTTATTTGCTAATGTCAGATCTTCAGCTGGTGTGAAACCTGGACATTGATTTCAGTGCAGTCTGGATGATGTATGCTTTGAAAATGGCCCAAGGTCAGTAACAATATTGACAGAAAGCGTACCCATTCAAAGTAAATATTAAAGATAAGTTAGCACTGCAGGCATAGTTATATTTAACATAAACTGTTGACTTTTTTTTTTTTTTTTTTTTTTTTTTTTTTAAAGCATAAGCTTTATCCATTCATCCAGACTTGGATGTTCAGGTATGTAATCATTATTGCAACTTTGTAAGTGATATTCAGTGAAAGGTTTTCATAGCCAGAAGACATTGTACATTGATCAATTTATGGATTGTGTTGTGTGGTTAATTTATTTGATTCTTTGGTAGCTTAATTGCAGCATATGGAGAAAAGAAAAGGTTTAAAATTCATATAACATATATCAGAAGCAGTGAGTGCAAGTTATTTGTTTGCTATGTTGATAATAATACCCACTTAACTAACACGACAGAGTCAGGATTAATAATGACATTTTGTTGGAATATTGTTCCCAGTCTAAGCAAGAATAAATATTCTGCTGTAAAACAAAACAGAAATTCTCTGAGTGCCTATAAGCTTTGCTTGAAACCATAGTAAAAATAAGCTTTTGTTGCTCTTATAAGTTACTTTATATACACCTCGACTGCATATCACAGCTGTAATTTGTAATTCTCAATGTCATTTTGAATTAATGGCATTAAGTACAAGTGTAAATCAGTGATATGCCTTGTGGTACTTTATAAAACTAATTATACACTCTTTATTAAACATATCCTAAAGAATGATTTTGTGTTTTTTAGGATGATTGGAATTTATCAGACTTCTTATTTCATTTTCTTACTTGCTTCCGTTTACAGTGGTAAGTGAATATTCTTAATATTCTTAAGATAGGCACACAGAGTAATGCAGCTCTTCTAGAGGGGGAGATGATGAATAACTACAATATGGTCATCCAAGAGCTGTCTTGATTCTGCTGGGTTGTGCTCAGTCAAGTTTGGGTAACTCACATAACCTGTTGCTTTAATGGAATGCTGTGACAGGGCTTTAGCGACATTGCTCTGTCAGCCCCCATGCTGTCACCTCACCTAGCATGCATGGGGCCATGCTATAGGAGATTTTCTTTGTCAGACTGAGACTGCATCTAGCTCATAGCTGTGAAATTGGTGTGATGTTCAGTGTCCTACAGCCAACAGCATGATTAGCAGCTTTAGCAGCAGCATAGGAAAGGAGCCCTTTGCAGTAGATGGGTGTGCAGGAAGTGGGGTGGTGTCCCATACTTCTCGGCTGACTTTTCACTAACCTGGTCCTCCTAAGCACAGATTACAGCTCTCTGAAGTTTTGCTGTAGTGTGCGTTGGCTGTTGCAGGCTGTCGTGGCAGTGCTGGGGTGAACTGGCTGCCTCTTCCTGGCTGCAGAGGAGCCTCAGCCCTTTCCCCAGAGGCTGCCCTCGGGTAGGAGGCAGGAGTGATGCACTCAGCCCAGCTGCCTCCCCGGGGGACAGCAGCCAACAGAGCTTCAGAGCCAACAGTCCTTTTTATATTTTTTTAAACAAACAAACCCCACCACCCTTGAGTCTTATTCACACATTCTATTTGTGTGAAATTAAGGATGTAAAAAGTATCTAACAAACACCTATGTACCATCATTCTTGGAAGACTATTGCAGCACATGTGAATAACTCCTGAACCAGTTGTTTTATTGTAAATGTTGAGGACTTTTTAAATTCTCTTGATACACTGGAACATCAGTGATTGTGTCTGTTTTTCAATGTCAGTCTGTGTTAATGATTTACTTAGTTCAGTTAGCAAAAATCAAACTACAAAATTGCCTTTCATTTCCCTGAAGTTCCATGTGCTGAGCTGATAAATTCTAACTCAGGCCTAGCACAAGTTCAGTAATGTATTAACTGTTTTCTTGGAGGACAATTTGATAACAGCTTTGTAGCAAAATCTGTTTGATAATGTAGTATTATTTAAGGAAATGTTTTACATGGCTTAAAATCTCAGCAAAACTAAAATCTTGGAACATTTCTGAGGCCTAGGAAACATATTTTTATTAAATTATGATTTTCAGAACTTGCAGTTTTACATAGTTTTACAGTGTAAATATTTTTTGGTGTTAATTTATACTAGGAGAAGGTAAATAAGATACAAAATATCTGATAAAGCAAATAATTGGAATGTTATTTTCTTTTGACTTTAAAATTCACTTAGAGTTTTCTAACAGAAAATGCTTTTCTGTTAATGACAAAGTTGGGTGAAGAAACTCTACTGAGACCAATAAATACAGATTTTTAGAGAAAGATCCTCAAAGTATAGAAACCAGAAAAATCTGAAGCATATAAAATGCAAGTTTTGTATTAACAAGAAATCTTTAAATATATTAGTGTATCTTCCACATATGTCTAATAATTCTTTTTTTAGGTAAATTACATATTTTACCCATGTACAGGAAACATAGAATCACCTAAGTATAGTTTATAATCACATTAACAAATAAAATTGACTTGTTATATTTTAAAACTGTAAAATCCAATATGATAGTTCCATTTGTTTTCATTTCAAACAGCCTTTGATAAAGTAGAATTACTTTGTAGTATCAGATTAAGCAGCTAAATAAAATGCTATCCATTGGGTGTCCTCCCATTCTGTAAAAATACAGGATTTTCTCTTTATCTTTTAGCTAAGGAAAAGCACTTTTGTAAACAAAGGAATAAAAATTGACATATTTGCCAATTTGCTATCTCTTTGGAGGGCAAAATACGAGAAGAGAGTGGGCTTCTCTGGAAAGCCAGCCCTCCTGTGTGTTTTAATATGGAGATCTTGGAAATACCTTCTGTTTGAAAGATGGGAACAGGTTGCTGTTTAGGTATCTTCAATGTATGGCTCTGCAGCAAGAGTGGATTTCATTATAGAGTTTAATAAGAGCTTCATGATGAGTTCCTGTAGATGCAAGGTAGTAGTTGGGCTCATTTTTATTCTGGACAGCTCCTGAGACACCACTCCTCTAACAGCATTTTCTTTATTGTGAAACAAGTCAGAGTGTGTTCAGGGTGGATATCAGGGAGCAGAAGTTATACAAATGCTGGGAGCCACTGAAGCTGTGCATAGTGGCACTGCCTGGGACTCTGGTCTCAGACCATCCCTAAACAAAACAGGACATGAAACTTGCTGATTCTTTTTTGGTCTCTGTGCCTCCTTCTCCTGGTATTCCTTTTAATGGTGCTCCATATTGGTTTCTCTCAGGAGATGCTTCTGCTCCTCCTGAGATCTGCCATGAGAAGATCTCTTCCTCTCTGCCTTGCAGATCTGCCTTGTGGCACATCCTGCTGCTCTGGCTTCTGCCTTGGCTCAAGCTGCCTTGCTCCAGTATTGGATACAAGGCAGGGAACAGAGGGGAGACACTTCAAAGAGTTTTATTTCCTCGGGAATATAGGCAGAGGGAATAACACAAAGATAAGACTCAGATGAACTGTGCTTCTCATCCTCCTCACCCTCTTCTGCTGGAGTGTCTTAAAAGCGAGGTCAATGATAAAAAGGATCAGTGGCTTCTCCCTCTCCTGGTGAACTGTGTGTCTCTAATCTCTTATAATGTACACATTTTCTTATTCTGTATCAGAATGTGTGACTCAGATCTATGAAGATACATACTTCCAAGGAGAAGACCTCACTACAGTTTTTACACCAAGTGCCAATTTCTGCCAAGTAGTGTGTACTTTCCATCCTACCTGTCTGCTCTTCACCTATTTGCCAGCAACATGGACTAAAGATCCTGAAAAAAGGTAGAATGTTCATATTCACATGGCTTGTGCTGGTCTCCAAGTTTAGGAACTTGGCAATGTTTCGGCAGAACACAGGCACACAGTGAAAGGTAAAGGATTGCCATGGAAAACAATCTCGTGTCTTTAAAACTGGTGATCTAAAAGAGTATTTGCTTAAGTTCAAAAGATAAATTGTGGTAATGCCCAATCTTTCACACTCACATACCAGCCCTTTCAAGGAAATAAACTGGCCGTGCACTTTCTTCTCTGTGCCATGTGTTTATTGTTGGGGAACAATGTGAGCAATTTCATATCTCCAGTGATCCTTGCTCCTGTATCCCACTTTCTCTCTCTAGCATTTTTTTCTAATAATTGAGAACTTCAGTAGCCTGAGAGGGTGAGGTTGTCCTCTCTCTCTATGGCCACTGTGTTTGTCCTCCAAAACCTGGGAGCTGCTTCTTGCTTTAATGACACCTCTTGGAGCTCTCACATACACTGAGTAAACTCACCTACCTCTAGTGCCAACAAAGCAGATGCAGCTCTACCCTATCTTTCTCCAAACTGTACTTGTCTAATCTTTAACGTTGGGCAGTCTGCATTTCATCTGAGTACCAGTTATGAAAGTCTGTGCTGTACTGCAAAAGCTATGAATTCCTGCATTTTAAAACACAGGTTTTCCTGCTACTTAAAAGACAGTGAAACAGAAATGCTTCCAAAAGTGGATATGGAAGGAGCTATCTCTGGACATTCCTTAAAACAGTGTGACGTCCAAATTAGTGGTAAGATATGGTTATTCACATTTATGCATTTATGCTTTCTATCATCTAGCAGATATTAGAAAATTAACGTTTTGAAAGTAGGAATACAGTCAGGGAAGCAGCCAAGCTGTATTATGTATGTTCTTTGCTAGATCTCCTTCAAACACAACTTGCAAAATCTTCTACTGGTTTCACCCTTCAGCCCCAGTTATCCACCACCAAGGCTCCCCAGAAAAGGTAACAGGGAAATTATGCTCCTGGGGTTACTGCTTCATTTGCTAGGGGCAGATGGGAACACGTCTGTTAACTAGTAGCTCCAGTTCTAAAGATTAATTTACCACTACAATTCAACTCCAGCAAGCTGCTCATGGTGTCCTGCTTTACAGCTTTGTAGAGCAGATGTCCAGCAAAGCAGAAATGCAGTCACAAAGTGATGTTGCTACCTTCATGATTCTGTGTAATAATTTATTAGCAGCTCAATCTTTTGGTGTATGTGTGCTATGCACAGTCTTAGTGTCAGCATGCCATACCTGCAGGTTACCAGCAAGCATATATAAAGCCTACTAAATGCCTTGTTTTAAATATATTTTAAACTTCTACCTACATAATGATGTCATTAAGAAAAGATCAGCTTTAAGCTTTTTTTCTGCAGTACCACACTATGCTTGGTACTACAGAAAAGCAGAATAAGAATGCTTTTATTCAGTTTCTGACTTTGAGGACAAATAGTGTCTTATGGGTGTCAAGCTAATTCTTCAGTTTTATCAGTATAACACCTCAATATGCCAGGGCTAAATGGGTCTTTCTTTATGCAAGTTCTCTATTGCAGCTATTGACAAATCAGTTGTGGTTGCTTCTTCTGGCCACTTGCCTTTCGGAGCAGTCAGAACTTTTAAAAGCCTTTTCCTGCCAACATCCTGTCACATTCATATTTGTGAGTAGCTTTGGCCCAGCAAAATAGATTTCAATGGGATGTTATTTGTTATGCTATATAGACAAACTGACATCACTGGAGTTACTCTAGAATCAGATTGATGTTGCTAAAAGGGAAATCTACCCATACATATATGTTTAAAAACACCTCCAGTGTTTGGCTAACTTGTGCTCTGTGAAAAGACACCACTGACCATGAGGCAACACATGCATCCTACACGGGCGGAAAGCTATTTCAAACCCCACAGACCCAATTCTCCCTCTGTAGCGTGTAAATTACACCTGACTCAAATGGGAGATGTCTGTTGTTTATGATAGCAGAATTCACCTTTAAACTGCTCTACGAATTAGGAAATGAGAAAGTATGTTTTATTTAGATATACTCTAGCTTCTGATTATGTTCTGAGTGTCAGGCTGGGCTTAAACCATGCCATATATGTAGGAACTTTTCATGGACAAAGTTTTTTTTCTTGTCTGTGTTTGAGGCTTCTTCATTTGCATATTATAATAAATGGAGAATTCTGCTATTATGAAGAACCAGATGGAAAGCAGCACAAACTTTGAGGAAGAAAACTACTAATTTTTATTGCTGTAATTTTAGGATTCCAATGCCAGTCTTCTGTCCCAGCTTTGCTGGCAATGCTATAGTGCACAGCTCATTAGTGTCTCCCAATGTGTTTTCTTTTATAAGTGTATTTAGTCTACAGAAATGCAGATGCTCAGTGTCCTGCCCTTTCATTTGGTTCTTATTCTTCACTTGTGCAGGCTTATAATCATACTGTCCCAGAGCATATCTTTGATCTATGTAGGCTCTGACTAATGCTACAATAGTAGATACTAAGCATCTTTTTGTGTGTGTCTGGAATCTCCTGTATCTCTCTGGAATCTCCTGTAGCAATTTTTTGATAGCAGTGACTGTATAATTTAAAAAGCGTACAGGATATGCAAATGAGGTGTTGAAAGTATTAGCAGCATTTATGAAGTTAAGAATTGGAAGTATGTCTCAAAATGAGCCCTTTGAATTTATCTTAAATTTGCAAGTACAAATGTATGTATTTTCTGTTAGTGTCTTTACAAAATGTATATTCCTTGGTGTTTATAATGTGATGAGATTTTATTTAGCTGATGGGAATTTATCAAAAAAGTGTGGTTATGTTTTTACAAGGTTTTGTATTGGGATATGTTTTCATGAGAGGACAAGGAATGGTTGAAGACATATTTCCACCATTCCACCTTCTGCCTGCAGAACATAAAAGGTCCCAAACAAGCTTGCTAAGCGTCAGACTGATGGATAACCTTTACCTTTAGTCTCCACAACTAAACAGACTCTTCTCTTGAAATAAGAAAACCATAACAGATGTAGATAACAAGCATCTGGCACCAACCGGGGCAGAGCACCCTCCGCTTTCATGGTGGCCATCATCAGCCAGGGAAGACCAGTCATGGGATGACCCTCTGTGCAGCAGCAACTTGTATGCAGCACCCACCCTAGTGCAGATGGGAAAAGGAACTCAGAACATGGCTATGGGGCTCAGTCCCTGTCCAGAAGAAGCCAGGGAATGTTAGCTGCTTATTTTACCCCTACCTGGCTCTATCAATATCAATATCAATATCAATCAATATCAATGTCAGCACCAAGTATGTGTCCCTATGTTGTGTAAGAGTAGTTTTCATATAGCTGTGATAAAGTTTAAAGAAATCTAGTATAGCAATAGGGGTTTTTTTTTGCACTTGAGCAGCTGTTTTGAAGAGAGGCGAAACTACAGAGTATGGCTTTACCCAGGCACTTTCTGTCCCTGATACCCATCGTCATTTACAAAAATCTCGAGGCTCTGGTTTTCACACTGTTTTTCAGCATGTTTTTCCTAGGTCTTTTTCAAATAACCATCTATCTTCCATATCACAGAGTTTTCTACAGCATCCATCACTGTTCAATCTACACATTTCCCTGTTAAATCAATTCTATGTTGTGAAGTCCCCGCAGGACTCTGCGGCTGTTTCTGCTCAAGTCCACGGGCTGCTTGGGGAATACTTTGTTTTAAATCATCATCATTCTCAAAACCTTTTAAATTGTGCCAAGGTACGACTGTCTTTCTAGAATGGACAAAAAAGGGCTTAGGAGTGTGTATTTGGAGGGTTATGAGATAATTTAAGAGATGTGGGTTTGGTCAAAATGCCAAGATCTTTTTTTGAAATCAATTTATAGGGAAATAATTCTCTCTAAGCAATGTACATTGAATCTTCATTGCCTTGTGTGGAATTCTTCACTGTTTCAACAGGAGCTTTGCTAAAGAAAATAAAAGAAATAAAGTAATGAAGAAAAGAGAGAGATACTGCGGCTGAAAGATATTTTTAGCCTTGTCTTAAGGCTCTGGCAAAACAAATTCTGAAGTACAGGTACTTACTGATTTGTATCCAATGAGCCAAATTCTTCTGTTAGTCACAAACTCCAGTGAGGTGTAAGAAAAGAAATACATGAGCACAAACAAATGTTGTTTTGGATGCAGTTGCTTCACAACACAGCTAATGCTCTAGTAGGTATTCAGCAATACCCAGTGTTGAAGGTGTCAGTGGAAAAGAATCGAAGATCTGGTCCTTGGTTTGACCTTGCTAACCAACTGGCTGTGTGGGGTAAGGCATATCACTTAATCATTCCTCTAGCATAAAACTTCCATCCAGGACTTACTTTCTGTTCACATCTCATCTATACAACCACCTATTCTCATTGCCGTGACTTTAGTTTTCCTTCCCTTCCACTCTGATTTCTATTTTGCTATCAATCTCTGCTCAAGTTGGCCTAGATTTTTGCAATTGTGGAGGAGAAAATTCCTATCTCTGCACAGAGCCCCTCTTATAATCAATAAAGAGCCTGCACGTGGAGAGGCACATTGCCAGTTGCCAGGATTTAGCTTGAACTTAGAAGCTTTTGGAGTCAGGGATCTCATTCTGCTGTTTGTTTGTTCCAAAAAGCTGTAAAACAAATGGAGCCCCAATCCTGAACAGGGCTTTGGGCAGTGTGGCTTTGCAGACACCAATGAGAACCCCAGGAATCAATGAGGAGCAGCCTCCAACTCAAGGGGAGTAACACATCACTACCCTTAGCGAGTGCTTTGAGATCTTTGGCTCAGTTACAAAAACAGTGTTTGTATTGATTTTAATTGATGTAAAGCAGGTTTAAGTGGACGTTTCCTTGGAGGGACAGTTTAAGCTCTCACTGGCTAACAATATTCAAATCTATTTTTATTCTAATGCTTCAGATAACTGCTTCCCGCTGATGAGTGAAAGCTTCCTCCTCATTTCTAGCACAGCATTTTGTCCCTGCTGCCCAAGCTCACTGTCTTTGCTGATGTCTCCTCCTATGGAGTATAAATGATGGTGAAAAGGTCAGTGGGTGTGCCAGGAAAACTCCCAGCCTTGCACACGCAGTGTTACTGGAAGAGACAGGGTACAACCCTGGGTATTTATTCAGGGCTGTCCAAGAGCTCACAGCATTCAAAGCCTCTGTCGGGTAGCAGATAGCGTGACAAACGCCTGGAGACTGAATGGGATAGCGCCAGATGATGCACAGAGGCTACGGTCCAACACATGAAACAAGATTGTTCTCCCCATTAATTTCCTTTCCTATCTCATCTTCCCACCTGCTGTCTCATTTCCCTGCTGAATCTGGCCTCCTGCTTGTTCAGTATAGCTTCTCTATGGGAAGGGGTTTCCCACTGCCCTGCTTGGTTGGCTGTGCAGCCTGATGGGACTGTGCTTTTTGCCTCTAGGCTGTTAATTTCTCCTGCAGTAGGAATGGAGCGGTAATACAGGAAAGAGATCTAAACAAAACCTGGCCTGTGGGGTGTGAACTTGCTGCATACTGAGTGGTCTGTGATAATTGTCCACAATGATTTGTTCTTCAAGACAAATGTTACTGACATAAGAAATGAGTTACCTTTCTCCTCTATAATTGGTGGGTGGTTCAAGTAACTAGTATATAATGTCAGTCAAAGGCATAGAAGCATAGAGCAGTTAGGGTTGGAAAGCACCTTAAGATCGTCTATTTCTAACCCCCCCTGCATGTGCATAAGCACATTATAGACCAACTTGCACTCTACCTAGCAAGTTCACAGCCAAGATTTATCCAAAGGAACCTATCCCTGCTCTAAAAATTTACTGCTTTACAGCTGTCTTGATTTCCAGTTCATCTTTTGGGCATTCCTAGTAAAGTATTTTTCTCCCGCTGAGAGTCAGTATTGCATTCTCATTAGTGACTGAGTCATGTGTTTGAATTCTAGAGAAACAAATATTTACAGCTCATATGGGTAGATAAGAGACCACATTAGGAATAAGATTCCGCTATTGAGGTTTGCTATAGTCATGTACTCCAAATTAATATGGGGTTGCCACATTTTGATATTCTTTTTGAATGAGTCCCTGTATTTAGAATGGAAAACACCATAGAACTGCTAACATTGTTAGTTTGTGGGTTAAAAAAAAATAGATAAAAAAATCAATGACTTTTTATGGTATACATTTACCCAGAAGCTATAAAACATCTGCTTTTGTGTGCTAACTAAAGAATAATTCCAGTTGAGCATTCAGTCACAAAATTAATCTGCATTTTATGGTCTATATGAAAGAGACCAGCATCTTACACTATTGAGATGATACAAGGCTATGCTTTAAGGAAATTTTGGAGTATTAAGCAGTTAAATAAGACCAATGCTCAAATAAAACATTGGAACACTTGGGGCTAACACTTGGGTCTGTCTGCTTTTTTTCCAAACTCAAGTTTAGCTTTGTTATTGTTTTGTGGGTAGAACTTCCCCTTTAAATTGAAATGAGAACTAAAAAAAGCCAAATGAAACTTTGTGCAAACTAAAAGGATAGGAAGGCACAAAATGCTCAATCATCCAGTTCAGGTACCTGTTCATCTGAAAAGATATCTTCAACAAAGCCAGGGAACAATGTTGCAATAGCAAAGAACAGGGAAATGAAACCAACTTCAGACAGAACCAGATTTCAGATAAAAATTGCATTTAATGGAGGAAAAAAGTCTAACAGAAAAAGCAAAAATGCAAATAAGAAAGATAAGTGGAAGAAAATAGGTATGGATCTTGTTTAACTGGAGAATGTTCCTTTATATAGATTATTTTAATTGTATACTTGCTATTTTACTCTAATTATTAAAACTAAATTTTACTTTTAAGGTAGAAAAGTGGTTCCAAAGCAAGAGATTTTTTCTTTTTCCTTTTTTTTTTTTTAATTTATTTTTGTAAATAGATATTGATTCTTTTCCTCTGCTTGCAGCAGAGCTTGAAATGAACGTTTTTGATAGTTTACTTGCCTGCGCACCAGTGTTATCAATAATCCTGGCAGAACATTAGTAAGAGGAGGTGACACCAGGCCCAAGCACATTTATTTGGTTGATA
>JAVHNF010067743.1:3809-20701 GCA_034783455.1 Micropsitta finschii | reverse complement strand
ATCTCAACCCCTTGTGCCCCATGTTGGGCACCAAAATGAACTGTCGTGGTTTAAGCCCTGTTGGCAAGTTAGCCACGCAGTTTCTACTCACCCTGCCCCCTCTCTCCCAGAGGGATGGGGAGGAGAATCAAAAGAACGTAACTCCCACATGTTAAGATAAGAACAGTTTAGTAACTAAGGTATAACACAGATCACTACTGCTATCACCAATAATAATAATGATAAGAGAAATAACAAGAGAAGAGAATACAATACCACTCGCCGAAACGAGCCCTACTGAGCAGAGTGCCCTTCTGGGTAACTTCCAGTTACATCCCTGGGCATGATGTGCTGTGGTATGGAATACCCCTTTGGCTAGTTTGGGCCAGGTGTCCTGTTCCTGCTTCCTCCTGGCTTCCCCTCCTCTCTGGCAGAGCATGAGACTCACAAAGTCCTTGGTCAGACCAAACATCAGTGTTACCAGCTGTTTCCCCATGCTGAAAGTCAAAAACACAGTGCTGCACCAGCTATTAAGAAGGAGAATGACTGCTACTGCTAAATGCAGGACACAGGTCTTATTGTAGAGGTTAATGGTGGAGCAAAATGTCCACTCATGCATGATTGTTCAGACAAACTGCCATATTCAGACAAAGAAAGTTTTAGTTGAGAGTATGCTTAAAATGAAGTCACTAAGGTTACTGTTTTCAGATATCAGTAGTGAATGTAGACTTAATTCAATTATCTAAAGCAGACTACCTATGGCAAATGGTAGGGTAAACTGGCTTGGTGAAACATCTTGTTTCTCACCTTGATTTTTTCAGTTCCTGACATGGCTGCAACATGCCTCAGAGGTGATGAATCCCTATTACACATCTGAACCGTAAAAAGAAAAACCTTAAAGGCTGCAAGTACACATCTGAGCTTCTCTTTATTTGCAGTGTTTCAGAAGATTTACTCGGACAGCAGATACTTCATTAAACATACAACAATGCCAGAAAAAAACACTCTTGCTGGTTTTCTGATCATAGAATCATAGAATAGTTAGAGTTGAAAAGGACCTTAAGATCCTCTAGTTCCAACCCCCCTGCCATGGGCAGGGACACCTCACACTAAACCATGTCACCCAGGACTCCATCCAACCTCACCTTGAGCGCTGCCAGGGATGAAGCATTCACAGCTTCCTTGGGCAACCCATTCCAGTGCCTCACCACCCTCACAGTAAAGAACTTCTTCCTTATATCTAACCTGAACTTCCCCTGTCCAAGTTGGAAGCCATTACCTCTTGTCCTATTAATTGTAGCTATCTAATATTTCCTCTGTGGTGTCTCTTCTACCTGAGTAACTGTGCTATTGCAGAACTGGTCACCCTGCTTTCACTGGCTTGGATAGGCCTGTCCTGATATTAATTTTTATTTACCATTCAGTGCAAATTGTTTTAGGCAAGCTAGGGTCCGTTTCCCGTTAACATCATGAAAACCATGTGTGTATATATATGAGCCCAAGTGAAAGTAACCTTAAACATAAATTTCATGTGTGTCATTGTATATGAGCCTTTGTATTGTGGATCTGCTAGAAACAAACCAGGAAAAACTGCACCAAGAGAACCTACTCCAACAGCTGGCACAATGCAGGTGTGCTGCCCTCAAAGCCTGAGAAAGAGCTGCAAAAGGTCAAAATGCAGGGCTTTTTTCCAGCACTGCAGCAGTGTTGTGTGCAGTTCTCCCTGCGGAGGCAGCTTTGCAGCCACAGTGCTCCCCAGGGGCAGCTGTGGGGAGGCAGAGATTGATTTATAACAGTCTGCAAATTTGATGGGACAAAAATGCTCAGTAACATTCTTTTCTTTCCCAGAGCTGTTATTCCACACTGCACCGCCTGAGTGGCAGAGCCTGCACCTTCTGTGATTTATTCAGTTCTTGACATTTGTTAAAAATACTTACAATTTGGCTTTAAAGTCTTGCCTCCCGATGTGTGTGCATTTGTGGTAACAGGACATGATCATTGCTAGAGCAAAAAATGTGAACCAACAGGATAAAGACTTCCATTCTGCAGACACTGTTCACTTAACTTACTAAGCTGCTCCTGGTGCTCTGTGTATTTTCATGGAGGAAACTGCTTTTATATTGTTTGTTTGCATTTCTGCCCCTCTGAGGATGATGTCAAAAAACCTACTGAAGTCTAGGACTTGAAAGTATTTAGTTTCTCTATATATAGCATTTCCTTAAGGAAAATTAGTTCTGTTCACTTTACACAAGGATAAAAGAAAAAGCTCAGCTTCATTCAGACACATGCTCTTTGTGAAAAAAAAACCCAAAACAGAAGTTAGACCAGGACAAGTTTCAACCCAAAAAGAATTCAAGTGAATAACTCAATTGTGGCAACAAAACTGCTGTGAGTTTTATGAGCTTTATGATGCTGCGTATCACTTCATTATGGTAAAGAAGCCACATTGCTTTCAAAGACGAGTCCTTATTTAAAGATTATTCTTCATTCCAATCTTTTCAGTAACACATGATCTGTAGAGCAGACAATCTGTATGTCATTGATGAAGTGATTTAAACACGGGCATTAACTGTCCCTAAATTCTAATCCCTGTTAAGTGTTACTGCTTTGTTACCTGTAAAAGTGGAGAAACAAACAAAGTATTCCAGAATTAGCATGTGTGCCATTATGCTAAGCAAGTTTCTGAATTCCCATCAAATGTGGCTGAGGAAAAAGAACTCTACCGATATAGAAAAGCTGTTTCAATAGCAAGTAAATTAATAAAAAAACACTCACAGCCTGTGGTTGCCTGCATTGGTTATTTGTTAAGTCTAGTTATATTTCATTTCAGTGCACAGCCAGAGGTATTTGACATGCACCTTTCCACCTCCTTGCCATTGACTGTGCTAACTTCAAGGAAATTAAATTCTTTTCTGTGAAAATATGGAAAACATTGAATAATGGTTCCCCCTACCATCACCTTAAATTCTCTTCCTACACATCACTTGTCTTGGTCTCAGTACTGTTCAGCTGTTGCTAAGGCAATATTTTTAGAGAAGTTCTAAAAGGTAAATACACAGAGCTCTAGGCAGTGCAAAAGCAGCTGTTACTCTTCTTCTGTACATGGATGGGCAAACGTAGACACAGCTTTTGGGAATTTGAACACTACGCTGGCATCCTGGCTGCAAAATCATATCATGTAATGTTAATGTCTCTCCTCTGGTGCTGCACCACGCAAATGGAGAATGGCTGCACCAGAGCAAAGCAGTGTTCTCCCTGTCTGTCACCCAATCTGCCGGGCAGGACTGTGTGTCCTCCTGTGTTAGGGCAAATCACACACAAGATGCTGCTGACTGAGGATGAATGAGGTGGGCCTGGCATTAAGAGCTAGCAATCCAGAGAGATGCTGTCATGGAGAATGAGGACCCTGTTTCTAGCCACCCTGGAGACGGAAGATGAAACCTGGGTGTCAGGGAAGCTGCTAGCCCTGAGATGGACAGACTGCTTTGATTTGTGTTTGATTCAACTCAGCCAGGTCAGCAGTGGAGTGGAAAGGTGGATGCAGGTGCTGTGTTTGTGCTCTGGTGAACCCACATCTTCTTTCACTTTGGATTGTTTCCATAAAGCCTACCTTGGTGTATTTCTGTGCACTTGTCTCAATGGCAGAAGAACAGTGAAAGAGGCATTTTTGTCCTAAGAGAATATGAGTTTAGTTTCTAGAAGCATCTTTCACCTTTGCTACCTCTTTACAGTTGTTTAAAGCTTTTTGCTTGATTTCTAGAGGCAGCCTCTGTGAATCCTCTTGAATATCTCTTAATGGAAAATTATTAAAACTTTTAAGAAAATATATTGGTAAACTTGTGGGGGTAGGGGGGAGAGGAGAAGATCTGCACGCTGTGGTTCACCACAGTACTCTGCAAAAGGACTATGCTCTGCTTTCCTTTATTCCCTGTAATTAAGCTATGTCACTAGAAAGCAGTGTCCTCCTCTGACCTCATTTTATCAATGACAGTCACAGACTTCTGTGTCTGGAGAGAAATGCCATTTCTTCCCTGGATCTGCTGTTCAAGTCCAATGATTTGATCTTACAGGGGTAAGGCTATACTCTTTCTCCAAGTAGTTGTTTCGTTCAGGAATGAACTTGGAAATAACAGGGAAGCTCTTGTTATCTGTGGAGATGCTTTTGTGTTCTCTCTCTCTCTCTGGCAAATATTGGATCTGTTTCAGTATTTCAAGATGAAATTAACTTTCCTGTTCTAGGCATGCTTTACTAATCAAAATGACACCAATCTCATTTTCAAACCCACTGCCTGTACTGTTTGTTTGCCAGAGGAGGCAGGTTGGTTCCTCTAGGAAGGCAAATCTGTTTCTAATACCTCTAATTACAAAGACAAGACAGAATCTTACTCCCATCAGTTTTCTTTTTCATTAAATATAACCTGACAGCATTTACTCCCTCTTACAGTGGCAGAAATCATAAATCTGAGAATATTTTAGAAGAAATGAGTGGAAGAAGAAAAATCAGATCAATATGGGAACAATTTCGGCTTGCAAAGAATAGTGTATTGACCAAGGCATGGGGAAATGAGACATCAGCTACATGCTAGAAAGATGTGAATACCTGGAAAAGGAACACAAATTGTTAGTGTTAAAAGGTGGAAAGAAAGAATTGAGAATGACTGTAGAGGTTAGAAGATGGAGAATGTAGACAAAACCTTGGTATCTGCTTTCCTGCAAGGGACTTGGCCTCTCTGGTAGAATGCGGCATTCAAAGAGAGGGCTCAGAAAGACTTTTGACCTTCCTTGCCTTCTGAGAGCCAGAGTGTGCTGCATGTGCCAGGCCTCTTTTCAAAGCATGAGACATTTCTGCCTGCCCTCCCACGGAGCAGTTCCACTTGCTGTTCTTGATGTAGTCAAAATAACCATTTTTACCAGCATGAGCTGCTGCGTGTAGAAACATAGCACTGGAAGTGGCTATTTTCTGGCTCTTCATAACTATGCTTTTGAATGCCTAGCACGGAATAAAATCAGCACAGCTTTCTCTTGAACTTGTTGAAGTGAGTGATGCCAACTAGATAAAAAGAACCCTAGTTCACAGTTTGGAAGTCAGCCTCAAAATTACAGGAGTGATCCTGGTTTGGCAGATAAACAGATACCAGGTGATTAACAACTAAGTATTGGAGCTGCCATAAGTCCCCAGACATGATGGAATTTGGAGAACATTGGTATTTATCTGTCCTTCAGATGATTTCCACCACCCCCTTTCTCCTCCCCCTTATTATTCCATCAGTTCCATATGATTTCTGTAAGGGAAAACGTTTTGTGGAGAAATGCCATTCGGATGAATATACTGGTCCAGGGGTTTGGGTTGTGCATGCATCTTTTTGTTTTGTGGGTTTTTTTGGGTTGGGTTGGTTTGTTTGTCTTGGGTTGGGTTTTTTTTCCCCTGAGGGTTGTCAGGCAAGGAGGCAGGAGTAAAATCTCAGCCGTACCTGCCCCAAGGACACACACAGTGTTATGACATTTCTTCTTATGCAGGATAACATCTGATACCAACCTCTAAGAACTGCTGTGGAAATAGGCTCCTAAATACAAGTAAGAGAGAAGCTAGACACACCTCATAGCTGAGCTCAGGTTAGATTTAGAATCATAGAAGAGTTTGGGTTGGAAGGAACTTTAAAAGTCATTTAGTTCCCCCACCATCCCCTACCATGGGCAGGGACACCTTTATACAATATAAGCTGGTTTCTGGTAGAGATTAGAACCTTCCTTTTTTATAAAGACCCTGTTGGATTAACTGGTGCCCTGTGAAAATAACTTGTAGAGTGCCAGGACACCCTATTCCCACTGATGTTTGTGGAAGTGGTCTTTACATATACTTAGGCTTTAACTTCTGTAATCCAGGTCAACATTTTTCTTCATTGATTCTTTATATTTATTGTCTAAGAAACCCAGTAGCGGTCCATCATAATGACTGTACTTATTTATTTTTTGCCTCTACTACTAAATGCTTCTGCTAACAGAGATCATTAATGAAATAATATATCAAAGTGCTGATGAGTATCAAAATAGTGAGGCACCAAGTATAACCTGCTTTGAAGTGAACATGAAGGTTGCTCTTGATATCTTTAACTTATTTCTTTCTGAATTCTGGGAGTTAAAGTGAGACAATGCACAAATACAGAAAGTCAAAATTAAATGCAAGTAAACAACCAGACATTCACCTGTCATAACATTATATGGAACACAGGTTTTGCTTAAAGAATCATCTGAAAGATGGTTATTTTAATTAACAAACAAACCAAACAAAGAGCAACTTGCTTTCAAGTTCAAGAAAGCTGTATTTGGTCTGCATATGTCAGTGACTGGACCATGTAAACTATGTGCTCTAAAATTAAACAGAAAACTGTTTGGGAAGGAAACAGTAACACAATAATAGTGTTAATGCATTTCTTCAAAGAGAGAAAATTTAGCTTTTCCTGTAACACAAGCTGCTTGGATAAACCAAGTTAATGCCAGAAGTGAGATGCTCATTGGTGGTAGCATGGTATTCTCCTAGTTTTTAGTATTTGGGTTTCAGAAGATTACCTTTCATATTAAACTAGCACCAGTAAGAGGACCAAAAGCAATGTCTTAATGGTGAAGTGTGTTTTATATCATAGCTGGAAGTAATCTTGCTCTAATTTCTGTAGTTACATCAACACATGTTAAACAAAGCCCAGATCTGTACGGAGAGACTAGTTCCTCTGCAGGAAGGCTAGATGGAACCAACTGCTAAAACTTGACTTCAAACAGAATCTCTAGCAAGGAGGGGTTAGTGATTGCTGGAAAGGACAGCAAAGTGACTTTTGCTCTTTCTCAGCCTTTTTTTGTTAAAGATGGTTGCCTTAAAAAGCAGAAAAATCATGGGCTACCAGTCAGTGTCTGAGCAAACTTGGCTTTTCCAAGTTTGAGTCTTGAGTATAAAGTCATAATTATTACAGCAAGTTAGGCTTAGCTTCCTATAAGTCTCCTTCAGTCAGGCTTATCAGCCTATAACGTGCCCTTCCAAACTCTTAACTGGCAGAGAGATTTCTGCAGACAAACAGCAAGCAACACATTTCTAATTGGGCAGGACTCCAAATCCAGGTCTTGGCCCAAGGCAGCTGCTCTGAGAGTGGTCCACAAGCAGTCCAGCAGCTGGACAGGCTGTAGCATTGCACTGGAAGTCATGGTAATAGCGAGGAATCTTTGCACCCTGCTCTGACCACAAGCTCTATGTAAATAAACTCGGACAGAACCTGTTGTACATGTATTGTATGGCCATCTGGATTCAAGCTGAATTCTTTCTCACACTCCAAATGTTGTTTAATTCATACTGGCCACTGTTATCCTCTGTCTCATGCCAGGACATTCTGTGGGAGGCTATCTGGCATGGGCTGAAACAGTGCCAGGAAGTATATTAATAGATAAACAGTTTAGAGGATTGTGTACCACTGCTTGGGCTCACAGCCAGGTCCTGCTTAGCTTACCAGAAAAGACAACGAGTGCCATTAAAAGTTACAAGGTTCTCCTACTTTCCTGGGAGAGCCTATTACCCCAAGGCTGATGCTGTGGGTAAATGCAAATATTAATGGCTTCTCAGGCAGACTAGGTCTTCAGGAACTTTCTCATCTTTCTGGCCCACTGTTTTCCCTTTTATCTGAGGTTTATAGCTTTGTTCTTCTGTTACCAATAGTCAGGTGATAGTCTTTCTACCATGACATCTCAGTCTTTGGTGTAGATTAGAAGAAAAGATGAAAGATTGATTTCTTCAAAAGAGAAATGTGAGGGTTTTGAGGATTTTTGCCTTGTACAGGCATCCACTTTTGCCAAAATATCACATCAAATAGAATTCACTCTCATTTCAGGCCTTTGACAAGGCAGACAGGACTGGCTGATGATTGCTGTGTGTCAGGATATTGCTTTGTATTCCTATGTCTATGAACTTCATCTGGCATCATAAATTCCTGTACCAAAGCTTGTCCCTCTTCACCTATTAGAAAAAGTAGAGGCTTTCTGGTCACTGACTGCTAACAGCATCATAATTTCAAGTGGGAACAGCTCAGTTGGGGGCTAATGGAGAGCCCATTAAAACCATGATTCACATAAGTGTAAAATCAACCACCATGCCTTAGAAACAGTTTATCTCTGACCTTGGTAATCTGTGGATGTCTTCTGTATGCTATATGTCTAGGTGGTACTAGCATGCCCTGTTCTGAAAATGAATAGTTCTATCAAGAGTATCAAATACTTATGCACTAAAACAACTTAATACAACATCCTTTGTGTGTCTACTATCCTTACCTGGGAGTCAGTGTGTTTTACCCATGAAGACAAATCCTCTTGAGGCCACGTATTTCAATATGCCATCCTCAAAAGTAGGAAGAAACTATTAAAGCTGCTGAAAAGTGATATGGGCTATTGCTGCTTAGCAGTTACTATTGGCTACTGCACAGGCAGGTGAGCTCCGGCTTCAATCCAGTGCTTCATAAAGTTCATAATTGCACTTGATTTACAAAAAAAAAAAAAAAAAAGGGAAAAACCCAACCCAGAAGCCTGGACAAGTTGACTTGTTCAACTAAACTGTCTGTTCTGCTTATCCAAGTTGTTTATTCAACTTGCCAGAAGCAGGATTTTTCCAGTTGGACAATCTGACAGTCACTGTGCTAAAGAGGGGTCTATGTGTAAATCAGCAGCCCAGGTGTTTCCTGGAGGGAACAGTGAAAAGATCCAAAGAAAATTCACCCAACCAGGATCTTGGCTCATGTGCTTGCCCTAGCTGCTGCTCTTACAGGCAGTTGCTGCTTGCTCATCCTGAAGTGTCTCTTGCCCATGCTCTTGGCAGAGAAACTTGGACACATGCTTGCCTCAGTTTGCAGTGTGAGCCAAAAAGCCCTGTAAGAGAGTTTGGAGCATGCTTTCCCATGATGTGCTAGTTCATGTCTGTCATCTGTCCATCTTTTTTCAACTAGTTTTGTTTTTCCTTTGTTTTCCAGCAGAAGGGAAAGGAGAGCCCTTTATTAGATAGGTGCTAGAAAACACTTCATAACAGAAGCATCCACAAGAGTCTGCACCTTCCACTCCAAACAGGTTTTATTGGTTTGTGGTTTGTTTATTTTCTAGTTTCCATACTTACAACATGCTGTTATCTACCATTTCTGCTGGCTTGTCTGAAGTCTGATAAATATTATTGCTTATCTGAGTTGGAACTTTCTATGTAGAATCAAAATACAGCTTTGTTAAATCAAAACCCTCCTTGTTCAAACACTCTGGGGCAAAATGTACCTTTTGTCCTGACAAATATTATTCAAATGACTGGTGTAATACTGCAAAAAAGAGTTATGAAATGCATTGTATGTCAAGGAAGCATATTACTGATGCCTCAAATAATTGTGCTAAATATCTTATGGTACACTTTCTAATTAATTTTAACAAGAATATATTAGCTTTTCAGTGGCATTTAACTTTGTAAAACTGATTAAAATATGTAACAGGCTTAAAAGATTAATATCACAAAAGTACAGGCAGTTCATGCAGCATGAGAAATGATTTGAAGGAAAATTATTTGCTAACCAATGCAAATCAAATAACTTTTCTGTAGCTGTAATATTATTTGTGTATGTCGGAGCTGGTTTACAACAGTAAATAATGGTTAAGCTTATTCTTGTTTTTACTAAGAATATATTTCCTGTCCAGGGTAGAGTTCAGATAATTCATTAAAAATCTGAAATGCATTAATATTCTTGTGCCAGGAGTTTCAGGGTAAGATCTTGGCCCTCTTGAACACAATAATAAAGCTCCCACTGCCATTATGGATGTGAGCCTGGTGATAAGGGTGTCTTCATTTTGTTATCCCTGGCATCAGACAAAGTTGCATGCTCTACAGTGCTAATGCTTCAAATACAAAAAATCAAAACTCTTGTCACCAGTTTAGAGCTCCACTTAGAGTGCAAGCTGTAGTCTTTCCTAGGCCAAATGTCTGTTGACTTCAGCAGGATGAAAGCCAGAAGGCACCAGCTCTCCAAGATATGTTAAGGTTCATAAAAACAGTGTCTTTTTTTCCAAAGACTATACAGGCTATTTAGCTTCTAGTTATCATATATTAATAGTGTAACATAGAATTTCATGTTTATTTTTTTTTTTTTTAATGGAACTATTATATTCTGACTTAGGAGCTTGTAGAAAGGCTTAAATCAATATCGCTTAAAAGCTATATGGCTGAATTCCTACTTGTTTCAGTCAGGGCACTTAGGGCAAGCCACACCAAATGAAGATCTGCTGCCTTCTTTCTCTTACATGCAGAATCTCCAAACCCACTGCAAAAATCACTGCTGTTGGTGATGACCTGGATTTTTTGTGCAATCTTACTCTGAAAGGTGGTACAGGTGATTCATACTTTCATGTGTTAAGCTGCCTATGAAAGGGCTGGGAACAAGTAGTCAAGTGCTCTACCAAAGAGTTCTTTAAAAAACCCACCTCTCAATAGGTGGACATTAAAAAATGAGAACAGTGTTCTATTTTTAAAATTACTTGTTCAGTTCTCAAAAGCCTATCTATAGGAAAAGAAATATGACCAGTTGCAGTAAAACTCAAGGAATTTCACTGAGGGTAGTGCTAGTAAGCATGTAACTATTTTATTTTGCAGTACAATATATATCTTTTTCAGAATCATGAAGACCTCTTTAATGCTCTTAATGGGGGTTTGTCTCATGAGTAACTTTTTTGGTGAAAATCAAACTTTTTTACTATATAGACAACTCAAAAGCAAAGCAGTAAAGGATGGGTGTGAGATTGTGGAAGGCAAGGCCATGGAGCTGGATGCTCTTGTGCACAGAGGTGTGATGCTTTCTGTTTGTTTTAAAGTACAGTTAACATCTTGCACTACTTGAGTACAAGGAGCTTTTTGTTTGCACCAAAGAAATCTGAAGATGCTATCATGACAACATGTTCAGAATAAACACAGAAAAAATAGTTCTACCTCCTTGGAGACTTGGCTTTAAGTTGGTTATTAAAGGAAATGAGGCTGTTGGGATCTCTGAGTAGGACTCCAGCTGGCTTTTGGAAGCCAAGCATGTGTGGCAGATGGTAGGGGCGTACGAGGTAGCCTATTCTGTGCACACCCATGTGAGTCCTAGGAATGGCAAGGGTGCCGCTCCACTGGGACAGCAAAAGGCTGGGTAAGTGCTGCACAAGTAGTACAAAACCTTAAATGAGATGTGTTTTAAAACATCTGTATTGCGTTAGCATCATGGAGCCCTAGTGATAAACTAAACTGGATTACACTGGGCTTGAACAATCAGACAGCAAAAGAAGTGGGTAATGGCTACAAGGAGTTTTAACTGTGTAAAGCAGTGACTTCAGCTTATGAACCTGAAAGTGCTGAAAGTAATTAAAAGAGTAAGCTAAACATTCAAACTGGTGCCACTTTCAGTACAAAATCCTAGCTAACCAAAGGCCAAAACTGAACCATTACCAGGACTTTGTCCCAGATACTGCTCTGATGCACTCTGCTTGCCCTATAAGCTGCAGGCAGAATGTTCCTGGTCACTGGGATCTGTGTGGTGTAGCACTTCCCTGAAGGTGGTGACTGATTCCCACACCATAACCCCTCAGCTTCTGTGCCTGCAACAGTGACTGACAGCATGACTACTGAACACCCACATACAGGGAGATACAGCACTGTACATATGGTAGAGCACAGAAATAAGACCAAATGAAATTTAGCAAAAACGTATTTTTAAGATGAGGATGGAGGATACAAATGGCAAGAAATTCTTTAGTGCAGAAAAAATTATTGCAACTGGTTAAGACAAAACCACTATATTTTCACTCTGTTCCACTGCATAGGCATCTGCCATGTATGGTCAAAATTCCAGATTTTTCTTGTCTTGGATAGTACAAAGCAGGAACAGAGAAGAGAGGAGACTGATGAACATCAACTCTTGGCAGCTAGCAAGTGATGACATAAAAAGCACTTATGGCAATCTCCAGGCATAGTTATTTTTAATTTATTTAAAAGAAAATCCTATTCAGAACAGGAATAAGTTGTTGGCAGGAGCTAGTACATTAATTTGTCTATAAATGTAATGTTTGTTACTTGTGCATCACATACTGCTTTGGATGTTTGGATGAAAAAGTATAGCTGTTGGTGGTCTTTGTTACTAAGTTCAGCCTAATGGAGCTTTATGGATATAAGGAGCTCTGTGACCTGTTGCTAGTCTTATTTTTCTAGATCACAAGTAGGTAAATACAAAACAAGACAGCCCCTCATAGACTCCTTAATAGTCAAAATTGAATTGGATTTGACTGCTGTAAAATCCTGTTCTGCTGAGAGACCAGGCAAGACAACAGCTTATCTTATGGTAAAGGTGGTGTTCATCCTATCATTGCTCATCACTGCTGTATTAATAGGACAGTTAATATATTTCACAAAATAGCTGGTAGGTTTTTTTGTTTTGTTTTGTTTTTTTTTTTAATTCCTAATAGCTTTTTTAAAGTTGTTTATCATTCACTCTGCTTAACAGTTGCAAGTATGAATAGTTCTTCAGAGGTCTACTCTCACCACTGAGACCAAGGGGTTTGTTTAATATTAAAGGAATTTATTCATTCTATAAACTGTGTAAAGCATACTTAATCCAATTTTCTTCAGTTGGTTTTAGAATGTTGCTTTGGTTTGCACGAAAGTCATGTGATAAAATGTGCTCACTGATATGTAATCTGTATGTTGTAACCATTCTTCCACAAGAACTAGTAAGGATCTAGTAAGGACTCATTGTATCGGCAGATTAGGTTGCAGTTTGTAGCTTCTGGCAGCGTTGGTCAGAATGTAATCCAGAATCCTCTATGTGAATCTTCGTACTTAATGTGTAATTGGGTCACTAAAAGGAAGATAGATCAAAACTGTGAAGCAAATTCTGATTTTGGAGTAGAGACTGTTGAGATACTCAAGGAATCCATCCTTTCAGACACTACTTTTTAAGTCAGCAGTGTTCTCCATTTGCCTTTGAAATACAGATGGAGGAAAGGGTAATGCTGCTTGCAATGGACAGCTAGGTTGAGGTAAGAAGACTTTTCTTACCTCTTGGGCAAGGGGATATGTAGGTTGTGGGTCATATTCTGCGCTATATGCTTCACTCTCACAGTCGCTGAGTGAACTCCAGCAGCAATTTTATAAACAAAGTTGAGAACCTGTTCTATTTGAATGCTTTAGGCAGTAAAAGCTGTCTGTTTTCCTCTTCTGTTTTTGTGGTTTGTGGAGTTTGTTTTGGTTTGGTTTTCGACTGAATAGTGCCAGAGCATCAGCAGTAGGAAAAAATGTCCAGCCTTACCTCATCTTTTACCTCTGCAGTTTTGTAATTATCAGCCTGTTTATCAGAGCTCTCCTGTGGTTTGTTTTGGGTTTGTGTTGTTTTTTTGGTTTGTTTTCTTTTTGGTGGGTTTTTTGTTTGTGTTTTGCTTCGAGTTGGTGGGTTTGTGTTGTTTGATTGGTTTGGTTTGTTTTTTGTTTTCTGTTGTTTTTTTTTTATAGACTCAGGCTGAGTCCATTTCACCTAGTTCAGAAAGGAACTGTAAGGCCCAGTTTTATCCAGCCTAATGTTGAACACTTAATTAAGATGCTAAAATAAGGAGCATAAATTCCTAGGTACTTTGTATAATCAGTAGCTAGGGCTGGACACTGCCATGAGTATTTCTACCTACTGAGAGCTTAGTTGGTGTGAGATGTGAAGTCTCCAGCTCTGAAGATAACCAAAACTTGACTGCGTGCATAGCTGGACGGTCTGCTCTAGTTGCCCTTGTATACGCAGGGGCTGGGTTAGGAGATCTTAGGTGATCCCTTCCAACTTCCTCAACCCTGCAAATATCACCCAGGGACTGGCCATCCAGACTCCTTGTCCAGGTGTGGATTCTAGTCTCACTGATTTTTGGGGTAGCTTCAAAAGGTAGTAAAGATAAATATATGGATAAAGCAGTAAAGATAAGTATAACCTATAGATAAAGATATATATATAGATAAAGATAATATATATATATATAGATAAAGATTTATATATATTTTAAAGATAAGTATAACTTTAGATAATCTAATACTTGATTAAAATTATCCACTCTTTCAAGAGCTGTAATTTAAGGTACCTCTCCCCTTGCTTTCACAGCCACACTACATAGTAAGTACCTTAACAGTGAAATTGGGTTTGAGTGTTAGGAACCAAATAGAATGAAAAATTGGTAAGGAATGAAGTATGGTACTTAAACAGAGTATGGAAAGAGTATGCCAGAAGAGGGAGCTGTTTTAAAGATTAGAAAAAAATATAGTGGGCTTATTTGAAAGCTTTTAGCTAAAGTAACCAGATATGCCGTGTACTACCAGGCTTTAGGCTGTCATCTGAATGGCTTGATAAGCACTGTTTCTCTACTACATGCATAAACAAACAAACAAACAAAAAATTAATTTTGTAAGACAATTCATGTGACAGTGATTTATCAGTCTTGTTGGTTGTTGAGGATCATAAAAATGCCTTTATATGTGTTAGGAGGAGTGAAATAAAGGAAGTCCAGTTAGAGCAGAGAATGCAAGGGTTGGAGTGCTAGAGCTTCTGTTCCCAGCCTTTCCACTATGGTTTTGGTTTTTTTTCAGTAGACAGCCAGTCATCCTCACAACTTGTGACCAAGCCACCGAACAAATTTTCTTCCTTCACATTTGTAACACTTATCTATCATCCAAGTCTCTAAACTAGCATTCATTTACAGTCAGCTAACACTAAGTAAGTAACAATAAAAACACAGCTGCATAGAGTGAGACAACAAATACTACTTCTCCTGGAATGTTTAAATTATTGGTCAGCTCCGTGGGCAGCTCTACTCCTAGTGATTGTGTGAAATTCTTGTGCCAAGATGTATAACATTATCTAATGTACAGCAGTAAATACCCCAAAGGACATAACCACATTTAAATAGTTCAAGTCTTTATTAAAGAATTAATTTATATAACTTTTGATTTTGGCGCTTGGAATTAAGTAATGCTTGTAGATGCAATGAAAATTTTTAGATGAAAGTCATAAAGTATAACTGCACTGATGTTCCTGCTACATAGGACTCTGAGTTACATAACTGCTTGCACATTATTTTGCTCAATCCTGTATCATGTACTTTTTTCGATTTAAAGTTGAGGCTGAAAAAGCTGTTTCCTGTGTGGATGTATATTTTCCATCGTATTAATACTGTACTTTCTTTATCTTCAGTTAGCTCTGCTAGCGTAAGATACCAGAAGTTGCATGGGTCCTATTCCTTTGCTTATTTTGACCATACTTTCCCATGTAGAGCAGTGCTGCTGTTATCCATCCCCAGCTGAACGAACAGAGCAGAGAAGAAGGGAAATTTAGGTGCTGAAAAATGAAGATGATGTGATTTAACACACCTGGTCTGGGGAATCAACTTGTCAAGGGAGCCAAGACTCCAACCAAACAAGGCATGTGGAGGACTATGCAGCTCAGCATGGCATCTAGTCCAGCTGGCATACTCGAGTCACATGTGGCTAATCAGCAGGAACCAAAGAAGTCTCAATTTTGCTTCTAGAATTCTGTCCCAAAGTAGATGTTCATATCCAAACAGCTGAACAGGATGGCCTCTCTGTGTCTGCACAGTTACTCTACTTATTTAAGAAAGGTTCCTCTTTTACATGCTAGCTTAGCAGGAGCATTCATCTGTTCTGTGGTATTTGTACTGCTTGGAATTAAACTTAGCCCTGAAAATGTTATGGTTGAGCAGAATATTAACTGTAAAACATCATGCCTGACTGAGTTAGCCATGAGAGAACGGCAGTGAATCTGCAGCCCTTTCATGGAGGGAGAAGGAGAAACACTCTGCTCTTTTCCTGGGGCCTTTTCTGCACAGCTACAGTGTAGTACTTGAAGCAACCACTTCATGCTTTGAATGTGTTACTTGCCTGCTGGGCTGCTTTTCAGACTGGATCTGGAAAAGCTAGCTCGTGTTTCTAGAATTGTCAAGATTGTCTTTCCCTGTGTCTCACTTGACTGTGTTAAGACTTTGTTATCAACATCACATAATTGGAGTCTTCCTGGGAAGTCTGTACCATTCCCTGCTTTTATTAGCAGGTGAAACCTAAGTAATAGAATCTCTGTTAGAATTTGGGCAACCTGGAAAAGACTGGGTGGCTAGAGTGGGCTATTCATAGAGCTCGTGCATTCAGGTAGCTTTTAGAACTATCAGGTAAGCAGATGTTGCTGAGGGTAAAGTAGTGTGTAAGTTAAATTGTGTATATTAAGACCTACCAGGCACTGGAAATCTAAAATATCAATGCTTGGAGCACTTGGAAAGTTTCTTAAGGCCAGCATTTCACAATCCAAAATGTTTGTCAACAATACTGGCATAAGGTATTCCTGTTCCCACCGCACTGTGCCACTCCACCCCTTGGTTCTGCCAGAACAATAGTTGGAGGGATCATGCTGTGAATTAAATAAATGCATACATTTATTCCTGGGGTCTTTTTAAAGCTGGAACAGTTCCCTGTTTGGGGTCGCAGAATGGTCCCACAGAGTTGTGCCAGTATAATTGGGGGTGGGAATGACAGTCAAGGCAGGAGGTGGGAGTTCCTTCAGCTGGACTTGCTGCAGAACTTTCTGCTGTTAAATTATTGTCTTGATCTGCAACATGCAGCACATACATGTGGGTTCACATGCTCGGTATTGAGACTTCTCTGGGAGGAGCTGGTACCCTACCACTCACACCAGGTAATAGTGATTCACTGGCAGTGCCTCTCCCTGGTGCTTTCTGCTTTTGTTTACACTGCAATTCCAGATGAAGCTGCCAACTCTTTGCATTTGACCCTGAGTTCTTAGATTTTGACATGAAGAATTTGTGATTTTTCTTCTCGGGGGGGGGGGGGGGGGGGGGGG
>JAVHNF010067741.1:51039-61153 GCA_034783455.1 Micropsitta finschii | reverse complement strand
TTCATTTGCCAGTTGATTGTGTTTACCTGATAGGAAGAACATTAATAAAGATGTCCTATTGTGTCTGAGCTTCTGCCTTGAATAATTAAGAAAGCAACTTCAGCTTTCAAAAGATCAATTTTCACTTGAAAATACACCTTTCTCTACTTCTTTATAGCGAGTGTCTATTGTCTTTAGAGGAGTTGATGACAAAATATAAAATCTTGGAGACTGAACTTAGAAAGTGCCAACTTTTATTATTATTATTTAGATTTATAAACCAGCCAGTAAACTACAGATCACCATCACAGTATGAATCTTGTTTAAATGAACTGAGATGAAAGCAGGAATTTAGCTTTTCCTTAATGCAAGTACTAGTAGGATACAAAGCCCTCTCTACCTGACACCTCTGTGCTTAGGCAGACTTAGGGCATCCTGCACAGTTTGCACCCATGACATGCAGTAAAGTATTAAGCATGTATTGACCAAGGACTGATCACACAGTGTGATTAAATGTCTGCAAAAAAAAAACCCCAGAGATGATGGTATAGAGGTAAAATGTCAATGAAATCACTTTCTCCAACTCTGGTCTGGTCTTCAGTGTGCATGTTTAGGGGAAGGTGGGGTATGTATGACGGCCTGTCCATAGTCTAACATCCTCCATGGGGTGCGAAAAGGCCTGCCATGCAAAAAAGCAACAATTGTTCTGGTGTGTGATTTATCTGGTCGAGTACAATAGGGTCATTCTTAATTGATATTGACTGTGAAGCCAGTTCTGAATATTCCTGGTCAGATGATGGCAGATGAGCTGTATGGATGGCCTTTCCCAGAAGTCTGCAGCTGTTTAAATAGCCACCCTGCAGGAGCCATAGCATCACAGCTATGTTTGTTTGACATTATTATACCTCAGCAGGGACAGGGAGAGCCATGGGGACAAGGAGTCCTTCCCATTTCCTGGCTTCCATAGATAACTTCAACTGGTAAAACTATGCTCCTGTCACTGGAGATGACATGTCATAAAAAACATAACATGAACAAAATCCTGAGCCTAAGAGTTCATTAACCCTTCTGGATAAAGCTGTGTCTGCTGGAAGTCAGAGCACCAGCAGAGAGAGGAATCCCTTAGAAAGGGGACAGGCTTGTCACACCTCTCAAAGGGGGACATAGTAAACAATCTCTATGGCTTCCTGCTAGCCTTCTTCTTTTCCCCAATGATTTTTGGCTTTTCCACCTGAAAAAGTGCATGTATCCTTAATGCAGAGTCATCATCTTTCTAGTGTGAGAGAAAAACAAAGCTCTTTATCTGTATGTGTGTGTGTGTTTGTATACATAGATGGATGTAAAAGTAAGGGACATTATTCTAGTGAGGTGCCTTTTTACTGCTTTCATATTGAATTCAGCTATGGCAAGCATGAAAGCATTACTGAAAGTGGTACATAGTAGCTCTCACTTTCAAGCACATCTTTCTTTTCTAAGAAAGAAATGGTTTACTGGAACAAATACTTCTGATCTGTGACCAAACTTTAACAAGTGCTGTTAAACAGGTTCTAGGGACACAATAAACTTTATGGTTTCAAGAACAGAGAGAACTAGGATTTGAAGATAAACTATGCTCTCTATATCATAATCTAACAGTTCCCTGGGTACTTTGTTTCATACAGCCAGTATTAATCCCATAATAGATGTGAGATAAAAATCATCTTCATGTGCTAAAAAGATAAAGTAATCCTACTACAATCCCGATATTGCCTACAGTTGTTTTAGAAACTTACTCTCCAGCATCTCTGCACTGAGTTATTCTGTATAAAATCAGTAAAGAAATTCACATGTTCTTGCCTTTAAATTTGCTGCTGAATGATAACTGCTGTTCTCCTGAACCTAATTCCCTGATTCAAAGCCAATTGATTTTCCTATTGAAAGTGCCTTTGGCACAGTGTGCTCAGATCCTGTTCCTCGAGCTTCAACACAAACTGAGCACATCCTCACTTTTCAAGCATAGCACTGCATAGGGTGAGAGGGTTTCTTCCACCTCAGTTTTCCTCCACAGTACCCAGCCATTCTCCTTTCCAAGCTCAAAGGGAAATAATTTACTTTTCCAGTGTCTCCAGTGTGGCTCTGAGACCCTTTCCCAGTCTCCCAAAGGTCTCTGCATAGTAGAATAAGACATCAGGGTAGAGCTGGTGTCCATATGTACACACTGCTCATATTGTATGGAGTTTTCCATGGACCTCAGGCAATATCCTGTAACCTGAAATCAACAAAAGTTCAGTAACTAATATGTTTTAAAGCCTGGCTTTGAGCTTGCTACTCACTGAACTTTAGCAGGATGGAGCAATGTCTGTAATATTTGTTTCAGTCATATATATTTTAGTTTAACTTAAAAAATTCAGGTGTCTTCAAGTTTAGTTCATTGAAAGCAAGATTTGATAAACAGTTCAATGTCGCTCTGATAAATCTGGTTTACAGGTATCTGACTTTCTCTCATTCATACAATAAAGGAATAAACAGAATAGTCTTTAATGTAAGGGGGAAATGGTGCATCTGACAGCCGTTAGACTGCAAATCCATGACACAAAAGCATGGGAGATATTGCCCCAACATCTCCATATCTCTCACTCTATAAAAGTTCATTGTATAAGAAGTTCCCATGACCGGAACTCCAAGTTTCATTCCATAAGCGTTTACTTTGGAAAGAAACTTGTTCCTGCAGCTTGTATCCATGTGATCTCTTCCAGCTTCTAAATGCAACTTGGTTTTATTCCAGAAAACACTGCTAGATTGAAAATCCAAGAGTGAGAGATTTCCTGCCTCTCTATCACGTAATTGTGTTCGGATGGAGACAGAATCAGTGTTTGATCTGCAAGCTGGCTCCAGATTTTGCCTCTCCAACGTGAACCGTCCCATATCTTAGCTCCAGGCTTTCCAGCCTATTTGTGCAGCATAGGAAGGACACCACGTAATCATAATCAATCCTTTAAAATTTTCTAGATAATAAGGTAAAAATAGCCCTTGGAACAGGAACTGGAAACCAGCCTCTGCATTTCAGGTGATGGTCCTATTGCTTTGGCTAGCCTTCCTGCTACCCAGATTTAATCACAGATTTACTGCATAAAGGCTAGTTTTCAGCATGATAGGCAAAGAATGCTTTCCCTTGTCTCATCAACACGTAGACTGTCTGTTGGCAAAGCCATTAGCAGAGCTTCGTAGGAGAGTTTGAACCTCCACAGATGATAGGGGCTGGAATGCTTCCCACTTCCCAGAATATGATTGAAAGGGGGCAGCAAAGATCTCCTGATTCCACAGGACCTGAAGAGAACAGATAGATCCTGCTTCATTCTTTCAACAGCAAAAATGTACACATTGATGCTAGAAGAGGTGGCCTTGTGTCTAGGAGCCACACATGAAACCTATGGAAAGAGTTTAAGACACTTTTGCAGGTAAGACACTTTCAGAGGTTATTCTGATGTCTACCGCCTTGTGTCTGTCAGATACTGAATAGCCCTTTTGGAGCCATTTCTTTTACCTGGGCTTATTAAAGCCCTGAGGCTGAAGGAACCAGCTCAGGAATCAGGAAACTGTCAACTAGATGTTGTGAGTGGTATTCATTTCACCTATTAAACTCCTTTTAAAGTCAGCCTTTTGTCAAAGACTGACAGCTAACGTACAGTTTGTGTAGAAAGGAGCTCTTCCAGGGTAAGACTTCTTGTATCATACTGACAGACCCAGTATCTTACATCAAAAAGTTTTACTTTTGATGAAATAAATCTGGTCTGATTTAGGTGATAAATCCTATTGAGAGCACCTAACTTGTGCTGGATTTAACCTTTTCACTTGTTGAGTGAGGCTTTTATAAAAACGGAAGGAATGAATGAGCTCACACAGATTTTTGTCTGCTTTCTCTATTTAGATGGCAATTTTCCCACCATAGGGTTGCCTTTTAGTGTGTGTCTGACTTGCTTGCACAATGGCACCTGAATCATAGAAATGTGACAGGCTGGAGGTGTGCATTTGTCATGTGCAACCTGTTTCATGTTTAAAAGCAGACAGTCTGCTTTTAGCTTTCCCACAGACTTCAGTTTATCTCAGAAGTGATATATCTACATCTTTCATAGTAGGTACTTTAAATACACAAATTATCCAATGAATGACAATTATGGCTGTTCCCATGGGGGGCAGGGAAGAGAAGACTTTTCAATTATACAAAAATAAATATGTAATTTCAACGCCCTGGCCCAAAATAACCTCCTATACCAGTATAAATAAATGCATCTGTTAGCATTGAAGTGTGGAATAAAGTAAACTGAACAATTAAGAAAAACTCCTTAACTTCTCCTCTATCTGCTATAATGTGGTCTTTTAGGTATCACAATGCCAAGCTGTAATAACGGTATATCAGCTGAATTGTGCGAGCATTTTTAACTCTTTGACACTAAATTAATCCTTTAAAATCACTATGAAAGTGACTCCAAGGGGGAATATATATATATATATATGTATGTATGTATATATACACACTATATATTTTTTTAAAAAGTCTTACATCATTAAGCCTACTATATTGTTTCCCAAGTAACCCCTTCAGAGTACTTGCTATAGGAGGGAAAACATCAAGGAGAAAACACATGAAGATGCAATTACAGGAACTTAATGATAAACCATACAAAATGGCCAATATTTCTTCTCAGGTATGCTGACCTACACAGGGAATAATGGGGTCAATGTCAACAAATTTATACTTATGTGAGATAGGAAAAAAGAGAACACTCATTTTATCGAACTATACAAGAACAACAGGCATGAATCTCAAGTCTTATTCTTCTAGTGAAAACACATTAAATGATGTAGAAGGAAATGTATATAATTTTAGACTTTATTGTACGCTGTATTAACTGTGTTGCCCAAATTTGGGAACTAATTCTTCTGCCTACAATACACATTAACAGGTACCATTAATCAAACAGCACTTTCACACTGGAAAGACCAAGTATGTCATTAATGAGGGAATGTGTGCATTTGCTGCATTAGTGGCACTCTTGCTGCATTTTGGTGTTTCTAATTATGTCCTGTGCTTGTCAAAGGCCAGAGGTTCTGAATACACTGCTCCAAAGCCAGCACTCATTTATAACAGCGTAAGTTTTAAAGCCATGTGCCCATCTTCCATACCTAGACTAGATATACTGGAATGACCCAATGTCAGCATCAAGCTAACAAATCATTCAAAATATCTGAGCATGAAGTCATTCTGTAACAGAAAAAGGAACAGAAGCTGGTGGGAAAAAAAAGCAAGTTAACTCCACAACTGCTGGAATCTTCCAAACAACCATCTACAGGAATGTTGTAGTTTGCAAAGGGCAACATCCTCTCACTGTGACTTAGCAGTGTTATGAGATTTCCACTGAGCCATAGGCTAACTGAAAGTAAGTCTATTTTCAGAGAATGCGCTTGAGAAATTCCACATTTCAGACTGTTTCAGCAGTAGCCTCCTGAGCTAAGGAAGTCACGCAGTCTTTCAGACCAAAAGCAGCCACGGTTCCCAGGCACTGGGAGGGAACCAAATAACATCTTCTTCTACAGCCTATTTTAAGGAGTTTGTGTCATAGCAACAATACAGGAGATAATAGGTTGCACAGAGCCTTATTGTTGCAGCCTTCTTTTTTGAATAGGGCCATGCAGCTGTTTTCCTGGTTTGATTTATGGTCAGCTCAAAGAATCACAAAACAACTTAGGATTGAAGGGACCTCAGGCAGAAGAGACCTGACCAAAGAAGAGCTAATTTCAAAGTTAGCTTAGGTTGTTCAGGTCATTGGCAGTGTTTCAACAATGAGCTAAACTAAAATGTTGACTAAACTTCCTGCCACAAACATCTAAAACATTGCTAGGAAAAGAAACATATTTCTGATGCAACAGAAATAGTTTAATTTTCCAGCTCCAATATTTCTTTGGGTGAGCTCTGCCTTGTAGTCATCAGATAACCTCATCATTTAGCCAGCAATATACTTCCACTAAGCACTCTTAAGTCCCTCACAGCTTCTTCAGCCTTATACTGTCAACCTCATACTGCTTTAGCTTTTAGACTCTCACACATGCTGTAAGGGTGACTGCATTTTTCAGACTTCCCAGGGGAAGAGAGAATAGAAGAACCATACACCCCTCTACACACTTTATGCTGGGAGAAAAACTGTCGTGAAGTCGCATCGAAGCCTCATCAAACTGAGACTCCTCACAAATGGCTTCTCAAATACTACAGGAAATAATCATGTGTGTTCATGTTTGCTTCTCCCAGACACAGTATGTGGAATAACAACTCTAAAGAAGGGAACTTATAAGGGACACATTAAATGCTTCTTATAGCTATAAATCCATAACCAAAACAGCTTAATATTCCAAGTCATAACAGACTCTAAGTGTATTTCAAAGAGGAAAAAATACTGCAAGAACATAGAATAGAAAACAATGCAACTTAAACCACCCACTTCATTTATTATGAAACAACCATGTGCTCGGCACTTTTCATACAGAAAGGATGAACCCCAAAGGGCTTTCATAGCTCAGATCAGACAATATAAAACCAAAACCCCACACTCAGACAACACAATGATGTGATCTTCATCTGGTATATTGTACCACTAAATGAGACCAGATGAAGATCTATTTTGTCTCAGGGAATATCTTCCTCTGAATATCTTTATGTATATCATTTACTTTAAAGTAGGAGCCCAAAGAACACTTTTCCTACAGAAAGAACTGCAGAACTCCTACCTAAATACAACAGATGTAATGCAGGCTCCTGCTCTTAGCTGCTCCACATAAAGCCTTAAATGCAAAGAAAAGACCTCATGGTTTTGGAAAAAAAGCCCAGCCAGTTCACTTTAGCTGAGAAATAACTGCCTCTCCATTGTGACCAAGCTGAAACTATACTTCACAGTGCAAAAACACAAAATAAAGCAGCCCAAGAACAAACAGCAGGTGCAGGAACTTCCACCACTCACTTCAGAAAGTTTTCCCCAAAGGCAAGGGGGACTCTGGGTTTTATATTTACATCCACCCTCAATTTTGCTTACAGCTCTGCAGGAGTCTGAAGGCAGGCATGGGCATGGGGGTGGAGGACAGAGGTATCTTAAACTCTTACAGCTGCAGAATATCAAGCTGTACTTTTTATGGTGATATTTTGCTGACAATGCAAGCCTGAAGGGCAAAGTTCAAAGAGAAACTCTCAAAGAGAAAAAAAAACCAACCTACCAAATAAGAAAACAAACCCACAACCACTCCCCCCAAAAAACAAAACAAACAAACAAAACAAAAACAACAAAAAACAAACAAACAAAAAAAAAACACACCCACAAAACAAAACAAAGCACAAACCTGGCATGTAGACATTATCTTCATTATCTTCATTAACATGAGACAGTCAGCATGGGACCAAAGTGGGAGTTTGTGACATTAAGCTGCCTAAAACTAGGATTCCCCACAGCATTCTAAGCCTAATGTAGGTCTGGATGGAGCCCTCATATTAGAAAAAGAGAACTGAACAGAAGGTGATGTGGCAGTATCTGCTGCTTCTATGTGCAAGAGGTACAAACCTCCTCTAGAATGGCACCTGAGGCACTCTGCACCTGGGCTTCAGTTTCGTTGGTTGCAGCACTGACTCGTGGCCTCAGTCCAAGGGACTTGGACTCTTTTGTGATTGTGTAATGTACAAAAGTGCCTTTGACTTCATCCTTCCTGCTCCTTGCAGTGTGCTCTCCCAAGTCTAGAGACTTCACCACAAAATCCATTCCTACAAGAATACCTTAGAAGATAGATAGGTAGATGCAGCAAGGAAAAAGAATGAACAGTGCTTAAACTGAAAATTTATTCAGATCTTTATCTACAAAAAGGAATGCAGTATGCAGCCAGGAGATGTGCATATAGTACAGGGAAAAGGTGCAAGAGGATGGCATGGTGAGAACATTGCCAGTTTCCTAACTTTGCTAATCTTTCTTTCATGTACAGATAAATGCATTTATATGTAAACATATTAATTAGAAGTTCCTTGAAATCATACACCAATTTAGATCAAAGACTTTTAGAACTAAGGAATTTCCTAACTCCTGTTCTCATATTCAGTTTATTAGGGGTATGTTTAATCATCAGGTAGATGAAAACTCTTAAGTAACAGACAATAACAAAAAAAAATTGCAGGGGATGTAATCATCAGGAAATTCTCTTTTTTTTTGCGTATCTTCTGTTATGCATATGATTCAGTTAAATTTTCCTCAGAACATTTAAGCCCCTATTTTGCTATTGTAGAGAAGCCTTTCTCTAGATCTGTTTTCCATAATAGAAAAAGTATAGTCAATATAAGGATTATAAGCATGTATTCTTTTTTTCAGATACCATAAATGTCTCTTTCCAGAATGTCGTAGTGCACTGATTATTGCTTCACTATTTTGAGTTTGAATGATCTCACTTGAGTAGGTAAAACACAATCAACATAAAGCAGCTTTTCTATGGTTCAACTAAAATCAGAAAAGTACAAAATAACCCAAAAATATCTCAGAGAGCTCAACATATTTATTAGGATTGAGAGTTTTGTTAGGTTTATTTCTTTGTAGAGAAGCTGTACAATACAGCTAGTCCAGTTTGACTGTACTTTGAAAAGAGATTTGTTAACAGTTTTTCCCTCAAACACAGAAGTAAAAAAAACCAAACCTAACTTGTTTAACTCTGTAAACATGTGTGCTTCCTACTAAAATCTTCTCAACTGAAGGCTTACAAATTAGTCTCTGGAGGTGGAAAAGGCCATAAAAAGAAAACAACTTGATTTGCTTTCCAATAGTAAGAAGTCTAAGAGCTTGTAAGATTGTTCAGAAGGCAGTAAGCTATTGCCTGCACAATGAGTTCTCATTCTAAAAAGCACAGGCTGCATCCAAAGCAATACAATACCTGCATTTTCAACCCTTTTTGGGATCCTAATATGAGCTCATTTACAGGTGAAATAACTGAATTGACAACTTCTTCTTTTCATATCATTATTTGACCAGTAATTAATGAGATTATGTACTTTAATACCAGATTCAGGTAAAACAGCACTGCATAACAGCAATTTTCTAAACCTTAACATCAGAAATTTATGGATAAAAACACCTGAAAGCTTGTTTTGGTGCTTCTTCTAATTCCTGCAAAACATAAACTAGTAGGAAATTTAGACATCATTTACATGAAGGAATTACAGAAGTGGGTTATATTTTATTTAAGTACAAATTTCAAGTGATGGCGAGACATGAAGCTTATCCCAAACAAAACCAGAATAAAGAACCTGAACTGGGGAAGGATGTCATTATTTTCATTCTGTCTACATACGGCTTTCTTTATTACTCAATATGGTAAAGTTCATACTACAGAGAAAGAGGCATTATAAAACATGTAGTATCAGAGTTTTGAGTAGAGGTGGCATCACTGGTGACTGATTAATGATTCTTGTGATGCAAATTAACTGCCTCTGTAATTGTCCACCCTGCACTGGTTAACAAGGTAGAGAACAGCTGAAACTGAGAATACACGAACATTTTTCAGCAGAGCAGCCTTTATTCCTTGTGAATAGCTCCTCCACAAATGAGAATTAAGCATTTTCTATAGCTGCTTCAGATCAAATAATTGGTGATTTGTTTTTAGTACTAATGATTTCAGCTACAGACTTAGAATGGACAAAAGTAACAAAAGCAAGCATGACTGTATAATACTGTGTGAACACTCCTCTGTAGACAATAGTGAAACTTCAACGCTGAACCTCCTCTGAGTACTGTGGAATTTTGGCTGGCAAGCAGTGCCATAAGTTCATATGCACAGACATACATGTCTTCCTCCATTTCTTCAGAAAGGCTTGGTATCATAAGCAGGTGGAATAGTTTTTTTGATACAACAGTGACTTTCTGCTAGCACATTAGGAACAAGTACCATAGAAGATTACATCCAAACTCTAACTGCCAAAATAAACAGACAGTGTGCCTACAATAATTTTTGCAAGTGACATTATTGACTTAAGACAATCCACTAATTTTGCCACCTTTAGAGCAGATCAGGAAGCTCTGACCTGTTACTTATGAAACTAGAAGAGTGTGTAGCTCAGACACGCTCAGGGGAGAAGTTTTTTCCC
>JAVHNF010067741.1:32169-43303 GCA_034783455.1 Micropsitta finschii | reverse complement strand
GGGGGAGGAGAACCTCTCTTGACCTACTAACCACACCTTTTCTAATGCACCCTAGGATGCCATTGGCCTTCTTGGCCCCTTTAAATCCTGCCAGCATCTTTGTACTGAAATGTATATTGCATCTCCACTATTCAGTTACCTGTGGAAAGGTGGGACAGAACCACATGGTAGCTGCTCCTTCAGAAGTATAGTTTACTTGGTCTTGCAAGAAGACTTATACAGTCCATAGGAATTTTGGAATTTAAATGAGGAAAACATTAAATTGTTTGAAAGACAAATTTAGTAAAACACAGACACAATGAGACTTCCCATTCTCAACATAATAACACTGAAATCATGGCAGACATAGGATGGAAACCTTAACACTCAGTACACAAAGAGCATGAGGGCTTCCAGGCTCCACCACCTCTTGGCTTCAAGTCAGAATGTTGGATAACAAGAGCCCCAAACTTGCTTCTCCAGAGATATTTGGGCACTCACAGGATATTCCTTCAGTTCCAGTTTGTCATTCTACTTGTCTCAGTTCCACTGGTGCTGGACTACTGGACTTCCTGGTCACCACGAAGCTTCCCCCTGACTTAAGGTCAGACAGCTGCTTCAGTTTTGTCGAAGGCAAAATACAACAACCAAAAATGACCAATCCACAAAGCTTCAGAGGCTACTGGACTTGATTTGAGGGTTTTAATGAATCCTGCATAGCATTTGCAGTGTGATAAAGCACAGAATTCTGTCATGTTTTGTTTACTGAAGGCAATAACTTAATTAATATGGGCATAACAGATCCTGCCAGGAGGGGAAGGAGATTTTGCTGATTTTCTTATGTTTAGTTGGATACCTGTATTGTTTCATAAATTTCTTATAATTTCAGCTACAGGTAGCTGAGTTTTGTCCAGAGGTCATGGTCTCTCATACTCATAGTGCTCTTAAAATCACATCCTTTAAGCACCCATCCCAGGCCTGTGTTTCATACTTAACAGCATTTTTTTGACTGAAAGAAGTTAATGACTTCTAAAAGCATATTCTCATTTTTTAAGTGTTTATTTCTGCTTACAAATTCATTTGGGCAATTATTAAAGAATTATTAAAGAATGAAATCCTTTTACCAGGGGACTTTGGCATGAAATCAGTCTTTATTTGATGCCACAGAATGTGACACTAAGCAATATATTTGCAAATAGGTTTCATCACTTCTGCTGTTCAGAGATGCCCATTTTTACTGTCTGATTACAGGTTTATTGCACTGTTTGGCTCTTTAGCAGCAGATGGGTAATCAAGGAAAACGACAGCCAGACCTCAGCATCCATGGGAATCAAATATTTAGACTGCTCAAACTGGCAAAGCTCTCTAGGAAGGTTAAACTTTACTCTCCCTTTTTAAAATCAGAATGAAAACTTAAGAACTTCCAGAACAGATTAGACTGGCAGTTACCTGACCTGTGACCAGCACCAAAAGTTTCAGAGGGCTGTGGAAAAGCCCTGCAGATACAAAGCCACAGAACAAACTTTAACATGGTTAAACACTTCCCAGATCTCTGCCTTAAAATTTTAGGTTCCAAGTGTGCATTCATTTTTACATTATGACCTTCACTGTACAAATTTTAGTTAAATGCACTGTTCTTATCTTGCTTCCTGATCACACTCCCATTCCTACTTTCGTCTTTTCTCTTCCACACACCTACCTTTTCTTCTCTCCCAGTCTTTTTCTCATCCCCCTTGACCCTTTTCTCCTGTCATGCACAAATGTACTCTCCCTCATCCACCTCATCATTCTCTCTCAGTCTCTTAATAGCATCAACCCCACCCAAGTTACAAATGAAGTATAATACACTGTTGCCACTACAATAATTTTCCTGTACAGAATAATACCTCATGCTTCAAGATCCCCAACATCATGTCTATACATGTCTGTCACCATGGCCCCAGAAGGGCCATATTCCAGTTCCACTGATGCTCCCAATTGGCACAGCACAGCTGATGGCCTTATGCCCTGGATGAATTTATTTTAATCTTCTACAAAGTAAACAGTGATTATGACACACCATGGGATCCCATCCAGCATCCACTGGCAGACCCAGAAAAGGTTCATGTTCATGTGCAGTCACCTTGAGGGAGCAGATGATCGTGGATTAATCAATGCTGAAGTACAACTCAAGCTGATGTGAGATAAATGGCACTAACATGTCTGGGACTGTAGAGGAAGGGGAAGCAGTGGAAGAAAATCAGGGAGAAGGTTGTTGTCAGCACACTACAAACTTTTTCAATAGAAAATCCAACCCAGCATAGCTATTACAGGCTTCAACAAGTGACCTGAGTAGGACCACACTGCTAGCACATGACTTAGATCACGTGAAAGCTACACTTTTACATTAACAACAGTCCCAGGAACCTTTATTTTTCAGTTTACACTGCCTATGCCAGGTTCTGTTGGCAAATAACAAACAGGTCAGTCTAGTGGATCACATTCAAGCTGTGCCCCTGCCCACCAGGGAGGAAGGCTGGGGAGGAGTGGGGACATTCGCATCAGAGGTCCAGAGGCAACTGTCCAAAGCGCTGCTTCAGAGATAACTGCAGTGAGTGAATATAATAAAGAAACCCCAAATAATAATAAATATATCTTCAGCTTTCATTCTCTTTGCAAAGAGCTTATGAATCCTTCAAGTAGAAGAGATAAATCTTTCCCTATTTATTCACTGTGTCCACCTCCAGGGAACAGTATAGGATTGTTCCCCTGCAGTCTTCCTTCCATTGCTTTGATCAATACAGCTCACCAGGCTGACAAGCAAGAGGCAGCCTGCTGGAAGAGTGCTCATTTCTAATACTGAGGAGGTTAATAAGGCATTCTGAAAGACAGCTTGTCTAAACTGCCAGTGAATGAGGTTCATTGGACTGCAGAAATGCCTACTCTCATGTACAAACTGGAGCAATGAGCAGTGCAAAAAAAACCCAATACCACTCAGCAAATCTCCCTAAAAAAGAGAAACATTTCACAGGCTTTACTTAATGTGTAACTGCAAACACTGGAGCATGATTGAGACAGATATTGAAAGAATTAAAACAGAGCTTTAGATAGCAACCAGTGCCCATTCCTACCTTCTCAGGGCTGTGCCTGGCCACAAGTGCATGGCTGTACCCACAGCAGAGATTGATGCCAGATGCTCTTTCAACAGGCATCATCACTACCACCCATACAGCTAGCACAGCTACAGCTGCAGCACAAGGGTTAGAAGTCCCATGTCCACCAATAACCCGTGAAGAAAAACAGCCCCCAAAACAAACTTTTCCTTTCCCTCAAGCTCTTCCATGTCATCCTAACTCTTGGAATTAAAAGTAGCCTTTGTAAAGCACACAGGAACAATACGTCATATGAGGCTGTGGAGTAAGACTTTGACCAGTTTCCCGATTGACAATAATTAGGTAGATCACTGCAAAACATCACTGGGTTTCCATGCATTTGCATACACATGATATGTGTGTGTGCAGATGTGTATGCCACTCACACCTTACATACACCACAACTACAAACAGAAGACATATGATGTAACATCTTCCCACACCTACAACATTTTATCATTACATTTGTGCATGATGAAACCACTGTGCCCACTTGAGTTGCTCACACAGCCTGCTGACATAGGAAGTAATGTTTACATTTCAGCTACTGACATAGATCTGCCTGTAAAGCAAACAAAAGTCTGCAATTTCCTTCATACACTTCTTCCTTCTTGCTTTTCAAGAAAGTTGCAGCTTTAAAACTCCTTCAATACTAGGCACCAAAATAACAGTCATCACAGTACAAGACAGAAAGGACCTGATGTTCATGAAGTAGAAGATGTGTTTCTCTACTATCCTGCCAACACAGAAGCTACTCATTCTTAAGGTTCAGCAGCAGAATAAGGCTCTCATCCATCTCATACTGCTTTTTGGTGGAATAAATTTATCTCACAGAAAGTCAGCTAAACATCTCCCCTCTCATTCCTGAACACCACCACCCATAATATAGCGCTTCCTTTTTCCTAATTGCTTCTTTGCTTCCTGGAGAACTGCTAAACCCTATCTCTCCCATTCCTCAAAGCTCTTTGACTTGACAGTATACAAGGACCTATGACTAGCAAGGCCTGTTGTGAGCAGTCCCCTTTCACAGACCCCTGGAAACAGCACCTGCTGTTCATTTTATTGCCCTTCACAGGCAAACTATGTGCATTGGTCAACAATCTGTTGGGCCAAATAGAAAGAGGAAGAATGAGGAAAACTAGTACCTGTTTATGCAGCAATACGTACAGACATTTAGAGAGAGGTCATAGTTTAGATATGCATTTTCATATGCAGGGCTACAATACGGGTAGAACAAGAGGGATATGGATGGGCATATGAGGACAATAACGCAAGCACTTGACTACCATCACTGCTTTTCTGTTAAGGTGGCCTGCATGTTCATGTCAGTGAATTGGAATGAGCCCAGTGAGAGGGATAGGGATGAAAACAGAATAGTCAGGCTCATGTCTAATCTAAATCCCAGCTGCTGCAATTTAACCCTATTACTTCTGTCCCCCCCAACCACAGACATGGTGAGCAGATTTCGTCCTTCCTCTTGTTACAAGTTTTCAAGCCTATTAAAGGCTGTTGTAATGTCCCTTTCTCAGTCATCTTTCTTGACGCTAAACAACCCAGCTCTTTCAGTCTTCTTTAGAGGTCATGTCCTCTGGAATCCTCGTTCCTCCTCTAATTGACTTCCAGGCTCTTCCCAGTCAAAGTACATCTTTCTTGAAGTGCACTGTTCAAAAGTGGGGACAGTGTTCTAGCTGAGACCTCATCAGTGCTGTATACAAAGATTACTTCATGCTTCTATACTGCATTCCTGGTTACATATTACATTAAGACAATGACTTTTATTTTTAATAAAAACACCAAAACCTGTATGACTTCTGTTCACTCATGATCTACTATAATCCTGAGTTTCCTCTCTGAAGAAATGTACCCACCTGTCTGCTTCCCATCCTGAATTACCAGACTTACAGTAAAAGTGTACATTTTATTTTCCCCATTGAATCTCATCCTTTTTCACAGAATTTCTCCATCTTCTTTTAAGCATATATTTTAACATATCCCCAGTGTTTACAGCCTAGTGATGCACTCTCTAGAGAGGCATTCTGATCACCAGGGGCTTGTATCTGGGACGTCATGGAGAGACTAGCAAGCTTTGCACAATCTATTGTGACAGGTGGCAAGCCCTCTAGGACAAGCACCACATTTACCTCCACATTCTGATTATACACCAAATATCTCTCAAACAGAGCTTCTAGTATCAGCATATATACCACTAAATAACAATAAAAACTGCTGTTTCAGCACAGTGCCCATTCCCCACCCCTCATTTCCTTTCTTTCTGCTCTCCTCATCTCCCCCTCCCTTCCAGGGAACCCTTGCCAGGGTTTGTTTTTCATGCCAGGGTTTGTTTTTCATGCCACGGTCCTTTAGATGAGACCCTGTATGGGAAGGTAGGTGTGGGAAAGGTTATGAGGAAACTGCCGCCTGAACTGCTACCTTTCCGGCTTCCCCACCTTTCCCTCCCTACAAAGTCTCCTCTGCTCTGTTTTAATGCTTATGAGTTCAGAAGAGGTTCCTAGGCTGGAGCAATTCATAGTTTGGACTGCCAAAGCACACAGGCACACACCTCTCTGATCCCTTCCTACCCAAACACAGTCCTGCTGGCTCAACCCTCCAAATGTGCTCTGGGAATTGCTGCTGCAACCCCATGCCAAAGGCTGGCTGAATTTCCAGGGCGTTGGTGCCACCTACTCCTCTCCTCCCAGCTTTATCCTCTTGTGTGCATCTTATTTGCCATATGCCCCTACGGAGAAAAACAAGGGTAAGTCAGAGCTTGGCTGACATTTAAATCTCTGATAAAATATTACATAAAAGGGCAGGAGGAACTGAGAGGTTAGTTAAGAATTTAATGAGAAAAATTAACTTCTTAGTGCGCTTCAGTTGTGCAGTTCACACACACAACTTATATGCAAGCTAAACTCAAAGGAACTCAGATAAATCACCATCAATTTCTGGCATGAAATCAGGTGTACACAGATAAAAATGGAACCAGAAGCTGCCTTTTGTTCCTCTTTTGCTCTCTGAATTATTCATCCCAATTTAGTTGTGGAAACTAGAGATCAGAATGCTTCTAATTCCATTAAATTGAGTGGACTTGCTCTGGATTTACACCAGTGCAAAAATATTGATCAAATAACCTGCTTTAAATTGTAATAGAGACTAAACATCTCTGCTAGACAACCTGTAACACAGGCTTGTTCTACAGTCTAGAACAGATATCAGACACAGACTATGTCTGAAATAGACCGTCACGGAATGGGCTGAGCAGTCTATCAGTCCCCTTTTTACTAATTGTGAACTTCAATAAATGGAGATGAGCTGCATTTACTACAAATCAGTCTAGACCAGCTAGAAGAACACCCCCATAAAAGGCTTCTGTTATCTCCTCTGGGATGAGATGGAGTGCAATTCCACAATGTTCTTCACACATATAAACCAAGTATTTCCATAGCCGAGCACGGAATTGAAGGCATGACAGTGTTTGGTTGTAAATAACACACCCAGTCCTGCCTCATTGTTCAAGTATTCTGATAATCAGAAGAGTATTCTGTTCAAGTATTCTGATAATCAGAACTGCACTGACATCACTGGGTTTAAGAAAATACCAGCCAAGATGTTTTTCTCCAAGTATTTCTAAGAAGGAAATTACTGGAAGCTTTCACAAAATACAGCAAAAGGAAAAAGAGAAGGATGAGCATTTGCCTTGCAGAATGAGCTAATCTCCTAACAACAAGTTATAATTGCATTTACTGTCTGGTTAAGCAATTGTAATCCAAAAGCAATCTTGCATCATTAATCTAGAAGCCAACAACTTTACACTGACTGACAGACTCATCCAGTTGTTGCTCTCTACACAAGATGTAATGCTGAAACACAGCCATTAAAGCAAACTCAATGGATTTTCCATGACATGAGCATCTCCCTGGACACCTTCCAAACTGGGAAACTGCAATTTGCTTTCCCCTTGTAATTTCCTTTGGAGAAGTTACTCTTCAAACCTCCACCTAGTAAACCATTGCATAATGTTATCGTGCACAGGAGGCAGTGGTAGAGATCTGCTCCCAAGATTTTCAAATACAATACGTTTTGCCACTGGAAGATTCTTGTACTGCCTATAACATATACATGCTGCATCTTTTGAGCACATTTTCAATCTAGTTATAATTCTATACTATAACTGGTTAATAAGCACTACTTTTCCCTGTTTCACACCAGGGAAACAAGCTCACAAATACATGGAATGAGTTGCATAAACTGGCAGAGATAGCTAGGAAAAAGACACAATGCTCTTGAAATGTTTTTTCCCCAGCAAGCTTTCTGATTTTTTTACTTACAGAAAATGAGGTATCTAGCATTAAAAGCTCTAGCTCAGTGGTGTTTCAGTGCCAGGTGGAAGGCATCTGTCTGTACTTCCTCTGAACAAAACATGCCAAAGACAGAGCAGCTGTGGAGACAGCCCCATGCTATGAGTGACAGAAAAAGCACCTTGTGACACTTGCCTTTCATGTGCTGCTCCCAGTGGTGCTGAAGAGATGAGCAAAAGGACTTCTGTAGTTAGTAAAACCAAAAGCTGCTCCTTACCCAGTGTGGAGGAAGGTGCAAGGAAGCTGCTGATCTGAAAACGTTGTATCCTAACAAAGTGCTATTGTATCCACCCAACCTCACCTATGACACTTTGCACTCTCCAATTTGGTGTGTGGCAGACTAGGGCAAAAGACAAAAGAAGGACACTTCTCTCCAATAATGGAAAAGTCTTCCTAGAGGACCTTTACAGGTCCCCTGAATGATAACCTTTAACACTGAGGACACAGTCTGCCTACAGAAGGACAAAGAGGCATGACATAATTATAAACCCTTTCTCCCCATTCTCTTTCAGGCTACATGATACATTGTCTGAGCGATGATTGCAACTGATACAAATTGCTACTAGAAGAGAAAATACAGAAACTAGTTTGAATCAACACATTAAACAGGTGATCTTTCATGACTGTTAGCTACTTTTCCATTCAATTACCTTGTTTTGTTAATAGTTGCTCCCAAGCCCCGTTTACACTGTACCTCCATAGGGGTAACTCTTATCCTGCAAAACACTTGCATCCCATCATCTTTCAAAACTTTTCCTCCTTTGGAAAATTTCATGGCTTTCCCAGCTTCAGGTGGTTACTTTTACATCGCTATTTTGTTATAAATTTTATAAGGTATTCATCACCACAGGGACCTGGCTTCCCTTTCTTGCTCAAGTCAGGCTAAATGATAAATCATACCTCCTACAACATTTCAGATTTGGCTATTTTTCTATGAGATGTAGAAGAAGCAGACATCTGACATTCAACCTCCTTCCATCACCATGCAAGCTCTTTCTCTCCAAAAGCACAGCCAGAAGATCATCTTGGCCTACCATTCGTCTCATGTCACACTCATCTTTGCCACCTGTCTTTGCTCTTCCTTCAGCACCACAGCTACTTCATTTGTTGTGTCATTTTCTTCAATGCTTTGGAAAACTTTATCCTTCCTTATCAGAATCTGCTATTGAGTTATGATCTGTCCATCATGCTCTTTGTATGATGTAGTATTTTCCTCTGCCATTTCTCCCAGATGCATCTTGAGGTGGCACCTTCTCATCCCAAATTATCTTTCTTACCTTATTCATAACAGTGTCCTTCCTCTCCTTAGCGGACCAAAACTAGACTCAAGCATCCTCTCTAAAGGGTGAGGAACAAGGACTTAATAGATTTGTACATCGCCTAATACAGCTCTGAACAACATAAGACACTAATAAAGAGAAGTAAAGAAAGGACAGAAACTGCAGGGCAGGAATCATATTCAGAGAAGTGGAACAATAGGACATCCCTGTACTGCTGCTGCTGGCTCTGCTTCTACTGGAAAGAGCAGAGGCTGTTACTCTAAGTCAGCAGGCATTGAAGTGACAGGCATTGAAGTTACAGAATGAAGTGACATTCTCTATATGAGAATGCTGGTTCAGTTCTAGGAGGAAGGTAGGAAATTGTCTACTCTGAATTCACCCAAGTAGAGCTGGAAAAGCCCTGGAAAGCTGAAATAAAAGTAAATTAATTTGATTCTTCCAGCTAGCATGTATAACTCCTACTATCAGTATAATCTCAGTGTTTTATCCCTTCAGCAGCCTTGAGACTTAATCCAGAAAGTTCCCGACTCTTTGTTATAGACATAATGGAACACAAAAATCATTCAAACATTAATGATGTCCTAAGGAAAAGGACACAGTAGAGCATTATGGTTTTGGGTTTTTTTTTATTTCTTCTTTTTATGCAATGCTGCCTAAGACTTGCAGCTATGCCAAAACAAGAGAGTGTTGTCAAATCAGATGATAAGGTATTAGAAACACGTGGACACAAGTTTTCTGAATAGTAAGCCATCCATGGCTTAAGGGATAGGATATCATGACAGCATTCAAGCATTCAGTAGGGGGAAGACACTAAGTTAACATTTTAGCACATCCATTCTTCAGGGGCAGGATCTGTTCTTTCCTCTCTTTTTGCATCTCAAGCTACATATCTGTTGTGCTTCCAAAATCCAGTGCTCTCTTAGGGAACATTACTATTTCCCTGTTAAAAACATGTAGTCCAGTAAGTCTTTCTTGGTTATTTCATGTCTGCTGTTAAGTAAATCATACTCAGAACACACTCAAACATTCCCTCCAGATAATCCAACAATGACCATAACTTTCCCCACCTTTCACAGAGGTGACCAGTATTGTTTGCTTGGGATAGTCAGAAGCCAACAATCACCACAGACACAGAAAATATCACATAGGCCAAAATTTCAGGCAACGTAGAATGATACAACTCCACTGTTGTCTTCAATAGAACTGAACTGTTTTATATCAGATAACTATCAGTACATAAGTCTTGTAGTAAACCAAGATCTACAAAACTGTGTATCCCTGCACAGAAGCCTACAGGCACTTTGGTAACACCCCCAGCTTCTTCCCACCTGTCCCATCTGTCACGTAAGCCTGAGTCTGGATTTATGTTTGTTTACACAACCCTATTGATTCTCAGACACAGAATGCGAGACCTGGCTCCCATTTCATGCTCATGGCATCTGGGTCTCACGCATTTGCAGCACAGTGACTTCTGCTTCTTACACAGCTGGTCAGGGAGCTGTCAACCAGCTGCACCTACCGGAAGGGAGCCTAGAGAGGGAAAGTGATGGTGCTGCACTCAGTGCCATAAGCCTGTCCCTATCTCAGGACTCCATATGCAGATGACTGCCTGAAAGGGGGAAGCCATCTCTACCACAAAGCCTGAAAAGTGATACCTCTTCTGTACTTAAACTTGAATTCAACTATAGAAAGCTGCAAGTAGCAATATGTGCATTAAAATCAGGGACTTGTACATATGTATAGCATATGGGACACATGTAAAACTGACACAACATTATGAAAAAATCTCTCTTTGAAGAGGAAGAAGAAAAAGAAAAAAGGTATCCCGGATATGGACAATTAAAACCAAAAAAAGGTATCCTGGGTATATACAATGTTGGACTGAAGAACTGCGCTGGACATCTGTGAATATCTGTGAATAACCAGGCAGACTATAATACCACAAAGAGCTTTTACCTCCCAATCCTCAGTCTCCTAATTGCTTCAGAAATCTTAAACCACCCAGTACTTTTGCTATTATTATAATGGAAGACAAGTGCATCTAAGTGCATGAAAAATGTTAATCTGACAACTATAAACTAACTCAAGAGAAAGGGAAGTTTTTGTGGCCTGGCCCCCATCAGTAAGGAAAACAATCTACTGCCTCAGAGCTTTGCTTTTTTTATGCCTTCAGAGTCAGTGTCTTCTACTCAGATGGAGAAGCCAAGCCTTCTTACTGGATACGAGCTTCTGGTCATGAAAAAAAAAAAACAGCTTAGTCTCATCATCAGTATTTTCTCACAGACTCCACTGGGGCATTCTCATTAGGTGCAAGAAAGGAAGAAATAATTGAGGTGGGGGGTCTTCACTGAGCCAAGACCAGAAAGCCTACTTAGCTTGCTGGAGT
>JAVHNF010067741.1:0-19981 GCA_034783455.1 Micropsitta finschii | reverse complement strand
GAAGCATTTTCCCCTACAAGAAGTGAAGTCCCATGCCTTTTACAGGTCTTATGGTATAAAATGCCTCTAAGAAAGTCACTGGTTTGAAACTAGCCCTAATTGGTAACATCTGCCAGTTCTATCCATAAGACCAGCTCCCAAGGATGAGAGATGCACCCCAGTGCTGAGACCTTGATCACCTCAAGAAAGAAGCCAAGAGTAGGCTGACCTGGAGAACAAGCTATCCCAGTCAACTTCTAAGCCAAAAGTGCAGGAATACTGGTAAGGCAGATTAACACTAGAGCTTGGTCTACAGACCTGAAATCTCTGCAACATTTTCATTGGGAATAGTGGAGTTTAGTTATAAGGGATGTCAATCCAGAGTTTCCCAGTAGCACTAAGAACTGCTACGTTCAGAAGAATGATCACACAAAACCCCATTACTAAGAGCATCCTCTCTTGTTTCAGTCATTGTAATTTTTCCATTCTGTCATTGCAATTTTTCCATTCTGTCATTGCCCAATTATTTCCAGACATGACGCAACTATTTTGCCAGGGGATTTGGGAGTCAAAATGTTGCTTTTGTTGTCATCATTATCCTGGGTGCCTGAATTTTCCAGACAAAATAAGCTGCTGAGGGCATTAGAGTGCCTTTGATGAGGGAGAAATAATCTGTAAGAACTGCCAGTGTGTTCCAAGAAAAACAAACAAATGGTAGAGGTCCAATTACATCTTCCCAAACTCCAGCTCATGTCCATGTGAAATGATGTGTTCTTATTCAGATAATTAATGGAAGAATGTTTCACCTGTTGTCCAATGTTATTACAGCATACAAGACCCGATTTCCATTCTAACACTGTGTTCAGGACCATTACAGGACAGTAAAGCTCAACTTGACTAGAAATATGCCTTGGTTATAACCAATGGAAACTAGTCATAGATGTAGGTGTACAAGTGCTGTCTTCACTATTGACAGGCAAATCAATTGCCTGCACTGGTAAAATTTTTCTGAAGTTCTCACATTGGGAAAAGCAACTCAGTATTTACAGCAAATGGGTATAACTGGAAGAAACTAAACACAGACACCATTTGGAGTTTTGCATGGTTTTCATGGATGGCACTGAGTATCTTCAAAACTAGTGTTCATCAACACCCAGGTTCCAGGCTGCAGATCTACCACTTTCCTACTTGGTACCTCAGCCAAAGTGGAGTATATTTCTACATGCCACTGAAAACCTGTTAATAAATTTAAATGGTAGTTCTCAGTTCAATTCCACATACTGAAAAGCAACTGGTGGGGATGATAGCTGAAAGACTTTTTTAGTGATGGAAGAAACAGTCAATTAGATGCATCACAAAGAGAATGGGTCTAGAGGATTTTGATACTCTCTTCATCTTAGAGATGGTTTCTGTATGTCAAGGCACAGACAGGGTCAAAGTGTCGTTTTATGTATCCATTTTTCACACTAGTCAGAACCCAGAGCTGTCAATTTGGCACTGGAAATAAATTCACTCTAGAAAATTAAGTTAAGGAAAGGTCATATACAGCATTTTATTTCAGCATTTTTATTTTTGTTTAACATTCTGACAAGGGATACGCTGGGTTCAATGCCCTGAAACTTCAACATTACGCAAGTATGTTTAAACTCTAAGCCAGCAGCTTGGTGAAGCTGTTGAACTTTTAACCTAAAGTGTCTTCATGAAGAATGAATATTTGGAAAGAGTTCTGCTCAAAGATTTTGGGTTGTTTTCTGTGTATATTTTTAAGTGGCATCCAGATAAAATATATTTTTTGGCTGCTGTAATATTTACAGGAGGAGACTTTACACCAACACAGAAAGCTGGTTTCAGAGCCGTGACTTACACTGTTAGGCTATGGGGCTGTTAAGAATTTCATGGCATGAGGGTGAACAAGTCTTCATCTATATTTAGGTCAAATTCCACAGAGCTGATGCTCAAAGTAATGCAGGGAGTGATCAATTATGAGGGTCTGAAAAGTAAGCACTTACCTAAACTCAGACACCTTCCTTTCATGGTCAGTGGGTGCTTTGGGCAAACAGCAGTATGCAGCAAAGACTGCATAAAAGGAGGAACAGCGATAACCCCCCTAAAATACCCAAATGAGAGAATCTGCTCTACAAAATGATATACATATCCTTGTGGTCTAGAGCATGTGATACAGAAGGGAGTGGTGGCTGTGCCAGTTGCTACAGACTCTATTCTACTGCCTTCTCTGGGCTGCCAACAGGTAGTTCTAGTCTCCTAGATTCTCATGGCAAGAGGTCATGTTCATGTCAAGGCTTTTTGTTGTTCATGATTAAAAGAGAAGTTTAAGTACTAAGGTGTATCTAGGGAAGATTTCCTAGAACTGTAATTGACCAACACACTCTTCTTCCTCAAGGACTGGTCATTTGCTTAAATGTGTGCTCAGATAACCAAAGTAAAATGCAAAGAAGTGGCACACAGTGGATAATTTCTAAGTACCTACAGCAAGCCAACAACCTGCCTGAAGATACAGCAAGTTCTTTCAGCTTCTGAGCCTAACCTGCTTGTGTCTTGTTGGCAAAGATTTGAGCATACTCCACAGAAAACCATCTGCCTTATAAAATCCCCTCTGCTACCCAGCACAACTTTCCATTACAGGAAAAACAAGCAAACAAAACCAAACAAACAAATCCAACCCTGCTTGGGTTGCCACCTGATCTGGGTACATAGTCCTCAGGCATGATTCAAAATGAAGGCCTATTTGTACACAAATAGAACAGAAGCCTTACCCTCTCTTATAGAAGAAACATCTGCCTTATTCCCTTAGGGCTGCAAACACTATTATTATTATGTTCACTGATGTATGTCTTTGCGAAATGTGTGCCAATATCACTGCTTGTTTTCTGTAGTTCTACACAGCACTGATTTATTTCATAGATTGTACAGGAGTTTATCCAAATCATCACCTGCTGCAGTTTGCATTGTCTCACCCTTTAGAAGCATGTTTAAAACTTATTTATAGAATTAATTTTTCTTGCATCTTATGGCTTTAATTTATGGATGGAATACATATGGTTAAAGACAGTAAGCAGTTGTACATTGCCTTCTACAACCACCTCAGGTCTTGGCTCTGCTGCCCTGGTCAGGCAGGGAAATTTATGAAATAAATACACAGTATGCAAGAATATTTCCCACTGCAAGGATGACTGAATTTCCTGTAATCCCCATTTGCTACTTGCTATAAAGAAGATATACCCAATGTGTCAAAATGCATATCAAAATCTTTTGAGCAACAAGAAGTACCTGCTGCATTTTACCCTTCTCCTGCACAGAAACCCATTTGAACAAGGAAGCACTCTCAATTTTCACAAACTTTTCACCTACCTCCCAGCAAAATAAGTGGAGACTGCAAAATGTCAAAAGCTCTGAAACTTCAAGACCAATGTAGTTGGACTGGACAGTAAATCCAAGCAGAAATATGTAACCCAACAATTTACATGCAAGCTGCCAGCCATCATTAATTTTAAACTATTGGCTCTTGGACCAGTAAATACGAGATGAAAATGGCACTGACACTATTGAATCCCCATGTTTTACTTCCCCCTGCCTTCCCATAGCCATTCATATTGCAAGCAAAGGGATCACCACACTACAGTGGTGCCTGGTAATGCTTAATACACAGAAAATTGTACAGAGAAGTGGCTCCATCTCCAAATCTCTGAAAAAAAGATAAGTTAGCAGATGTATAATACAGACACTGAACCCACACACTGAGACACTCTTCAGAGTGACCTTTTCCCTAGTGCTTGTTCTGTCCACACCCTCACATCAGTCAAACACAGCCTGTAAGAAGTATGACTACTGACCAGGAAATATTCTTAGTGCTGGGTTCACAGTGGTATCCGCTATTAATAACAAAAAGTTCCACTGAGATAACCCCAGAATTAAACAAATTAAGCAACACAAGTCTAGAGAGGGGAGTTGGTGTGGGAAGTAATTTTAAGTAACGTTATTTTTTTTCCAAGAATAAAATGGTTCTTTAGACAGAAGCAAGTCCACAAGGACTTAGAATATTCCGTTCATGCTCAGACTTCAAACACATGCAAAATTCATCTCCTACAGGGCCTACTAAGAGCAGCACTAACTCTTATTAATTCCCAGAGCATATTTCATATCCCTATCAACACTGCAGGACATTTCCAGCATCTACTGGAATACCCCTACAGTAAGAGTCTCCCCATTTAAATTGCAACTGTACATCTACATGGTGAACAGTTCTCAATCATCAAATCCCAGCATGATGACCAGGTCACCTGTGTCCCAGAAAGCTGCTCATAGCAGAAGTGCCTCCAAAAAAAGTGTCTCTATGCAAAAGAGGACGAAACAAAACAGGGCCAAAACGAAAAACAAAATGAAACAAAAATCTTTAATGCTGCGACTGGATCCACCTTTAGAAGCAGTTTTGTCTCATATGTTAATAGAGAGAAACAAACACTGGCAATATCTTGGAAATGAGATCTCTCTGTCCCTTCTAACCAACCACTAGACCAAAGAAAGTATTTCTCTAAGTTGAAAGGAGTGTCTCTAAGGACCAAAGTTTGAACTTTGCGTTAATAAATAACTGAATAGAGGGAAGCCACTTATCACAGGAAATGGAGCAAAGGGCAAGAAGAAAAATCAGTTTTCTAGCTGGAAGGATGATATTCTCTGTGGGATACTATAGCAAGTCTTGTGCTGTGGAAGGACTGTAGTGTGGAGGTAATGCCAGTGGGTCAGGTAGCCAACAGTTCAGTTAAGAAAATAAATCTATGCTTTTGTATTCATTTCTTAAAATATTGAGGCTGAGGTCATTCAGATGAAATATCTTTTTTATCAAATACTACGGGTCTTATATTCTGTAAAGTGAATTATTTCAGACCTTGACAAGGGAAATCCTAAAAAAAACACCCATATTTATATAGGCAAAGTCAGCAGGGAAAGAAAGAAAATAAAAGAAAAAGTGACAAAAAGAAAAAGAGGGAAACATTTTATCCTTCTCTTCAGAAGGATATTGGAAAGTATAGTCAAAATTCTGTTCATCTTATCAAGGCAGTAAATTCAAGGAGAATTGGAATTAGGTCATAAAGACTTTACATTCATTCAGCCTTTCATTCCTCAGATGAGTGAGCAACATGCCCTTGGAGAGGAAACTACATAGGGAATGTATAACAGACTCCTATTAATTCTGATGGAAACACGTAACCTTGCAAAACAAGAGACTGACTCTTCCAAACAGAACTCAGACTCAGTTCTTTTCTAGCGAAATGTCTCTCACTGGAATTGTGCCAGGTGGGCACCTGAGATTATTTTTTTTTAGTCTCCCAAATATTTCACTTTCTCCAAAGGTTCTTTGGGCTAAATTTAACAAAGTAGAGCATCCAAATCATCATTTCCTGATTCATGGGGAATGCATTCCAAGTCATATACAGACTTCAGTAGGAGCCACTATGAATGCCTCTTTAACTGCATTCACTCATGCAAATTCTATCATTTAAAAAGGCAAAGAAAAGATAATGGTGCTATGGGCAGAGTTGATAAAGAAACTTTCTTTTAATAATTCAGATTTAAAATTATTAAAGATGAAACACCTTTTCATTTGCACTTTCAAACTGCTCAAGAAGTGGGCAATACAGTTAGGCAGAAATCTAAATTTAAGTTGGAGTTAGCACCTCACACTGGAACAAGAAAGTGTACATGTACTTGGTTAATGCTGCACAGACTTATTGACAGGTTGGACATACTCAAAAAAGGTTTAGTTTTCAACATTAATCCCAATTTTGTGAAAGTGCCTGACTACAGATTCAGAAAAGCAACATATGCCATACATCAGTAGTAATTTCATGCTTCAGCTACTCTTCCACACCTCCCCTTAAACCTTCGTTGCCCAGAAATACTCTTCCATGCTGGTTGTAACAGCTCAGCCAGCTTGCCTCAAATTAGAAAGAAAGTGAGGGCAGAGCTGTCACTGCTTTGATGCCCCTAAGCAGGAAGGCTTTCAAACTGTGCAGAAAGTCAAAGCTTCCCTTCCTCTCTATGACCTCTGCACCTTCACCACCAGCGCCAGAGGGCAGAGGTGACCATCATGGAATTTACTGCAACAACCTTCAGCTCTCTTCATTCTGTGCCCCAATCACCACTGTCATCAAAGACCTAGATGTAGTTTGCTCACTGCTCCTCCTTACCCACAGATGTTCAAGGCATCACAGCAGCAGCTGATAAACAGCATTCACTCTGCAGAGGATAACTAACACAGGGGAAAGTGACTTTAGATGCAGACTTTTTCCCACACCGACTGAAGAACTTGTTGGGATATGCCACTAGTCTGCATGTCTCTTGGTTTCAAAGGAACACTTTATGTTTTCTTACTTCTACTTGCAGATTCTCTTCACCAACTATAGTTTTGGAGCACATAAAATAAAATTCCTCTTACCTGCATACCACTTCTGAGACAACCCCATGGAAATAAACTAACATCAGCACACTAACATCCAAGAACTGCTCAAAAACCACATAAGATGTTCAGCATCAGCCATCCACATACAATATACATGTATTCACAACCTAAGGCACTGTCAGACTATTGGTGAATAGTAAAACAACGTCCTCCTGTTCTGCTGGTCAGTTAAACTCCCACAAGTAACTTGTTAATAAACATGTTAAAAATGGGTAACAAGTGTGGCTGGTAGAGCACATACTTTAAACTCAGCTATTGAAATATGAGTCAAATTTCCAAGCTTCTTTCACTGCTTTGGTCATACATCCCTGGTTTTCAGTGGAAGGTGCTTTTATGCAGTAAATGCTTCCAGGATCAAAAAACTAAACATACACACCCCCCCATGCAGTTTTAAAAGAAAAGCACAGACAACTTTCATGTAAGTCTTCCTTCCCTATCTGAAGATGATGAAACAGTCTCAGTCCAGACTTCTGCATCCTCTTTCAAACTGACTGTCATTGTATCAAATACTCCACCCTAGTTCAAGCTCTCTGTGCCCTCTAGATAAAGCAAAAGGATTTGCAACCCATCTCAAATAATCTGCTAGAAAGAATTCCCTTCTACATGGAGAACACAGGTTTTTGCAACACCTCTTTTCTATCTTTTTCCAGCCAAAGAAAACTTCAGTAAGGATATTTAAAGATAGAGGGCCTAAAGCAAAGCTTTACTTGGTCCATATATATATATGTGTGTGTGTGTGTATATATATATAACCATATATATAATCTCTATAATCTCCTTGTTCTCATTCCCACCACCAGACAGATTCATAAGCCCACAATGTTTTGATAAACACACCAAAAGTAGCTGGAGACGTAATTATGAAAATATGCACAGCAAGTTTGTTTTATGGCAGTTTGTTTCATGGCTGTCCTCCAGCATTTTGGATGCACGGCTCCACTAGGTCTTGTTTCCTTAAACAAGTCCCACTTGAAGGTCCAGGCCTCTTTTTCTCTCTCCATAATACCACCTGCATTCCAACACGCCTGGAAAAAAAGTTGAATTTATCCACTGCAGAGAAGGATGATGTACGTACATCCCTCTTACCAAGGCCTCTCCTAGCTTGGCTGTGCTACACCATATCTTCAGTCATCAACGCAGTTTCACAAGCACTCCATGGGGAGAGGATTTGTATAAAGCCACAAAAAAGACTAACCTCTTTGGCTCATGACATCCAAAAGTTGGTAGGAATGCAACATGAGAGTTTTGAAACAAGCTCAGCAGACTAGCTAGAGCATCTTGGTCCCCTCAAAGCCTGTGTGAGATGAGGCCCTGAAAGGTGATGGTTTCCTCAAGTATTACATCCCACAATAGCTTTGCACAGAGACAGTCCCATCTCACAGGGCTCCAATACCCCATTTTATGCTTGAATCCACATCTTTCCATTCAGAGGACATCAGAATTCCAAACTACATGTTCTATTCTGTCCGTTTTAGAAAGGTAAAAAAATTATGAATTCACATTATTTTACCAGGCAGCTAATTTATATGAAATACATGTAAGAAAATGTGGAAAAAAATGGTTGAAGGGAAGGCAAAAAGAAAAAGTGAAAACATTGCCTTCAGCGTCACTGAGGAAAATGTACGTCTTTCTCAAGGAACGATGCTTCTTTCATGCGCTTATAGAGAGAATTTTGTTTCTTTGCAAACACTCCACTGTAAAACTAAAAGCAAACAATACCCAGATTAACAAAAAAGATCTGACAGGTGTTCTTTAAGAGGCAGAATTAACAACTCCTGGAGCAGTTAGAGGTGGGTTGAGCCATGCCACACCTTTCCTTCAGAAGTTGATAAACAAGTTTTGAGCAACTTGTACAGGGAGAGAAAAAGAGAAGGAAAATGTGAAATTATATAATGAGCCACATATCCCCTTCATGGAAGAAGTATAGTTTTGGTCTGCAAAGAGATTTAAAGAGGACATTTAGAAGCAACATGTACCACCAAGAAGGGAGACCCAACTTCCTGGTCCCAGAAGCCACATGCTGAAAACCTTCATGTGGTCAAAAGCCAAAAAACACATGCCACACACCTTGTGGAGCTGAGGAAAGGGAAAGCATGAGGAAGTGTTTCATAGGCTGGATGAATAAATCCTCATGACTGCTGCTGCTTTTGAGATAAGATTGGGCCAGGCAGGCAGCCAGCTTTTAAGAAAATGCTGCAATATTGATCTCAGCAATTGAGGTTGGAAGGGGCCTCTTGAGATTGTCTCGTACAACCCCAAAAGCTCAAGCAGAGTTAGCTGGGGCAAGATGCCCAGGACCGTGTCAATTTGGGGTTTGAGTATTTCCAAGAATGGAGACACAACTTCTCTGGACAGCCACCATCACAGTGAAAGTTTCTTACATTCAGATGGAATTCCCTGTGCGTCAATTTATACTCATTTTGTCTGTCCTGTCATTGGGCACCACTGAAAAGAGTGCAGCTACCTTAAGCAAAGAGTCAAATTTCCCAGAAGTCCTCTTACCAGCAAAGCCCCTGCTCTAAGTGTTATGGGGACTTACTCCTGTGTACAGATCTAGATTAGCTGCATGACAGATCACAGAGATTCTCTCCTAAGCCAACACCTGCTGATGACACACAAGCTCAAGCTGAGGAACAAAGATCTTTGCATTGAAGAGGTATGTTAAGAATAAACACACCCATACATTTTCCCATAAGCCAAACTCATAGGTTCTCACACCACAAAAATTCACAGTGTCATTTAGCCAAAGATTCTCCATATTTGTAGAAGGTGAGTCATCACAGATTTTACTCCACTGCATCAAGCCTTTGACCCATTCTTTCTCAAAACCATATGTTAATGCCAACACAATTTTGTCATTAATATTAAAAGCTGTGATTCCCCAGACAATTTAATACCAACAGAAGCAGCTTTAAAGAAAAGCTCTTGACTGGTAATGCTTATAAAACTTTATTAATGACAAAACTATCACTAACATTAAAAGTTGTGGTTCCCCAGAGGTTTTAACAAATAGAGGCAGGCTTAAAGAAAAGTTCTTGGCTCATAACACTTATCAAACTACTGTTTCCCAGTGCTAATACCATTTACAGTATAGACACTGTCCCTGCATTAGCACAGTGACAAACACAATGGAATTGTATGTTTACTGGTTCACATACCAGGTAAGGTAAGATCACTGCTATCACACTGGCTTGCTTCAAGACATTCCCTAGACATGCTAGTCTACAGTCTCATTATTTCAATGCTTGGGAATAAGTCTCTGTAAATGGAGATGACCCAAACAAAAAAAACCCACCATGAAAATCAAGAGAAAAACCAACCCAGCTTTGGGTTTGGCTTTGAATTCTCCAGAGGTTTAGGGCTTTGCAGAATTGTTCCCCTTGTATGCCTCTGCTGCTTGCACTGAAGTCAGTGGATGTTTGACCACTGATTTCTGTGGGAACAGGATAGGATTTTAGCCACAGCAGGACTGCTAACCACTACCATCTTGTATTTGCCCTTCAGAAGCTTTTCAGGGCAAATGCTTAGAAAGCAGTTGAATTCAGTTTTTGTAAGCAAAATCCCAGAAAAACCCTTTCCCAGAGGTCAAGCCGTGTTCCCTAGGGTCTGGGTGCAAGCTTTCTGGTGGACTTCTCCTCAGCTCGTTGTGTGGAAGATAAGGAATTTGAAGGATTTCCTGCTCAGCAGCATGTAGCTCCCCAGACATCTGACAGTTTATGTACTAGGGACTGTCTCCACAGAAACCTGACTAAAAAGACCATAATGATGAAAATGACAGCTTTCCAGCAGCAAGCATCTCATCTTCTCTCCCTCACACTCTCTGTCCTGTACTACTTCCTAACTTTATTCTCTTGCCTGTGGTTTTCCCAAAGCACACCAGGTACCACCCACCTCCTCTCAAACAGGTCTGAAGGAAAGGTTATTAATATCCATACCAGTGCACTAGCACTGCAGATAAAGCCACTCACCATGGGGTCCTGAAATCAAATACACTCTTCCATTCACCAAAACATCATAGGACAAGTGAGTATACTCTTGGCCCTGACTTGCCACCCTACCACACTGCATATCTATCAGAGAAGCCTCCGATAGAGCCCTCAGCTGATGTCTTTTTCATAACCATTTCAAAATCAGAAGGGTTTCCCCTCAAGACACCTTGATTTTTATCTTTAAAAATGTAAAAGACTCGGAGGGGAATGAAATCCTTACATTTACGGTTGTCCTAAAACAGGGCTGCATGCACCTCTATGCCAAGGACTACAAGATGGGTGTTCTTTCTCTTCAGGCAACCCTTTACTATGCAGCTGCTTGATCTGTTCAGGATACTAGTCTTCTTAGTCTAATCACCAGCATCAGTAAGGGAGATGAACACTTACCAAGACCTAGTCTGTCTTCTGAGAATAGCCACTCAAACAGCCAACTCAAACTCTCCAACTTCAGCACTTGTAGGCTATTACCAGCTGTGGTCCTTCTGTAACATTCATTATTTAGCTGCTGGTTTGGTCAGGAATATGGAGCTCTACCTTGCCCTTGAGCTGCCTCATCTTCTCTGAACAGGTAGTACAGCACAACATTAGAAGACAAATTAAACAAACCAAACTAGGCTAGTTGCCTTCTGCCATAATGTACAGGGGAAAAGTAACAGTGGATCTCCATCTGACCTGCTGGACAAATGTGTGAAGCATGGATAACAACTCAGGAATCAAGAATTCCTTGTTTGCTGAGGAATTATGAATGGTATAATGCTTGAAGAAATATAATTTAAAAAATCATAAACACAGATGAATGCCCTATATCAATCATTGCCAAAGGGACAGCAAAGCAGGAATGTCCAGCTGTGTCCACAGCCTGATATGCTGCCTATTACATCTGCTCAAACCTTCTCACTTTCCAATTCCCATTTCAAATAAAAAAAAAAAAACCCAAAAGAAACAGCCCCCCTTCAAAAAAAAAAAAAAAAAAAAAAAAGTAAAAAGCCCGCCGTTTTAAAGCATGTGTGGAAGGTACTGCAGATCGGAGCATGGCAAGCTAAGTGGTGCTGTGCAGAGATAAAAGCAACACAAAGGATATTTCTACATGTCAGGTGAACAACAACTGAATACAGGTTGGAAGCATGAAGGATGTGAAAGAAGGCAATGTAAAACTCTGGCCTCAGGTTCATCTGGCTTTCACCAGCCTCAGTAAGACTTACATTCCCAAATCTGACAGACAATCTTATGAATGGTAAAGCTGAAAATGTTGTACCAATCAGCTAGTCTGACCTCATGCATAGCACAAGCCACAGGATTGACATAAACTAATTCCTGACTGAAGTAGAATATAACTTTTCAATAGGCATCTCATTTGATTTAAAGATTTCCAGCAGTAGAAAAATCTACCACAACCCTCGCTAAACCACCTCTTACTTTAGAAATGTGTGCTTCATCTGCCAAGTTTCAATTTCCAGAGACTGGGCCCTGGCTTACTCTTCCTAGACTGAAGAATGTTACAGTCGAATGTTCTCTGTATAGCTAATTATAAATGGTGATCAACAAGTCACCTTTTAAGCACCTCTATAAATAGGATAAGCTTTTGAGTCTCATCCACCAATACCCAGGATTAATCAATGTTAAATCTGTAACCTTCCATTTATGACGTCTGCAGCAGTCTGCCACATATGCAATGGTCACTTAAAAAACAGCTAGCTCTTGGATCAAAAGAGTTATTCAAGTTTAAAATAAAAGAAGTTATGTCTCATGGCAACCTGGAAAGACACAAGGATATCGCAATATAGGTATGAAGAGAATGATGGTCTGCTTAAGATCATGCAGCAAGTAAGTGACAGAGCCCAGAGTAATGCCAGTTAATCCTGATTTTAAATCCTGTTCCTTGTTCACAATGCCATCTTCCTGCATGACATAAGACAGAAGCTATGCTAAAAACAAAACAAAAAACACATCTGTAATCTCTCCAGTCTTAAAGCAAGCTTTTAGAGCTATTCACATGCAACTGAAAGTAATATAGAAAAAAAGACTTGGTATTTGCATAATAGTATCCTTCCTGATTATCATGAGGCATAGAAAACATACCCAAGCAAAAAACTTCTTTGGTCTGCACCCACAGCAGGGCCACTCACAGACTGGTTTTTTGCAACTTCAGAGGTGCATGGCAAGACCAGTTTCAACAGTCTGATGAGGCTTTACTATCAATTTGATTTCTAAGAACTAAGTGGTCAACAAATTCCCCTAGTTCCAATCATAAGAAAGAAAGAAAGAAGGAATCCCTCCAAACTTTAAAACCAAAATATTTGACAGTCAGTTTCTCTTCTTTACTAGCTGCCAAAAGCAGAGTTCAGGGCTCTGTGCTTCTTGAGTTGATGAAATCATTAACACCTACAGCAGCGTCAGGAATGTAACGCTGCCCTCAGGACTTGGTAAGTAATGAGAAACTGGTGTCAGTTTCACCTTTAAAAATCAGTTCCAAGTAGTAAATTTCCAAATGCAGATCCGGATGGAAACCCAGTCCAAGCAGCATAGCAGAGGCACGACTCAGAGCACTTCGTTCAAAAGATATCAATACTGGCAACCATGCCAGCAAGATGCTCATGAAAACAGTCAGAAGATACATACCATGAAGTTACGCCTTGATGCAAAATGCATCCATCAGAGTGTGTGGAGAGTTACTAGAAAGAACAGTGCACAGTGTTCACAGCAAAGAAAACTTGATTCATTTTCTCTTTAGCTAGTCTTTTTCTTGTTACAGACGCCAGACCAAGACTTAGGGAGACCTTGTGTGGCAACATCAGGCAGCAGGCAGCCAGTCTGGAAGCTAGAGAGCCAGTGTGAATTACAGCATCTGTATGCATTTAGCAACTTCAATAAAGGACCCTTTTTATACTCATTACAACACAGTTCTGTCTTTGCTGCTACAAGGGGTACTACAGAGAAGGCATCAGCAGCTGCTCTTTGGATGAGTCAAGGTCTTCCAGTAGGATAAAAGTGGGGTGCAACCCTCCTTCCAGCAATGTGAGTCTCAAGTGCCCCACTGCACGTGGTGATAGCTTTGTCACCTCCTTCTTCCCCAAACACAGCACAGCAGGCACCATTCTTTGCAAATTGTATGTGCCCCTTTCCATTTCATTGGAGAGGGAGCTATAAATGAAAGTTCAATGCTGTACTCATGCTATTAATTTATTTAAGTCTGCCTAAGAGAAGCACAGATGGCTCTCTAGTGCAAACCACTTATACCAGCACTTTGCTGACTGTGCTACCTCCCATCAATGCCCTCTGGGCTTCAGGGTAGAGCAAGAAATGACCCCCTCTCTGCTTCTTTCATGCTCCTCAGCTGATTTAATTCTTGGGTTATAAGGCACACGGGAAGTGTCACAGTGATAAGCTCCCATTTAGTCTGCATACATTTTAAGCTCAAGGCAAAGTCTCCATATATCTTTCATCCTGTTAGGATAGGATACACATAGCATACTAACATGCCAAATGTCCTGCAAGTTGCTGCATACATTGATGCACTTCTTTTGACACTAGTGCTATGTTTTGTTCTTCCATGTAAAAGCACATCAGATATTCTTCCTGAAAACACTTCCTCCGACATATGGTCCAGTGTGCTGCTGGTACCATATGCCAGTCGTCTTGTAAAATTTACATCCTTGTGTCCTACCAACAGCCCAAAAGTTCAGGATTCTCAGTCATTTCCTGTCCCTTGGATTAGCATCCAACAATGTCCTGTTTACATTTCAGGGTTGTGGTGGAAATAAACACCATAATGTCAGGACATTCCATCAGCAGGATTCCAGAGCAACCATGCTGGGCTGTGAGCAGGATGCTGAACCAAGTATGGTCTGAATTTTTATCTTCTTTCCTCTTCCTTATACTTCCATTACCTAACTGAAATACCAGAGGACGCTTTCTAGTGAGTCAGTCCATGCAAGTAGTGAACACACAAGAGGGGTCTTTAGAATCAGAAAGTTATTAAATTAAGGGAATTAGCAAGTAAGCAAATAAAGACCACAAAAAGGATTTTATTTCTTTAGGAAGCAGAATTTCAAAGCAACATAATCATCCCTTCATCCAGCAGATGACAAAACTGAGATATAGACAAGACAAAGTCATTTCCTGGATAGATGGTTGTAAGGACTAAATTCTGTTGTCAATAGGGTAGCAGTAAAACTAAAGATAAGCCAAAATTAATTTATCTCAATTGTTCCTGATTATATTTCACCTTCTTAAGTACTAATACTTGAATCATCAGGGTAGACATCACAAATGCATATGCTATTAAATCTCAGCCAAGAGAGACTGCTCTTTAAGTAGGTTAAAAAATCTCCAGACCAGAAAACAGCCTGTTAGCAAATAGGCTGTCCTGTGGTATTATTTAAAACTCTTTATTTCTCACCCCAGCAATGTACAAACAAATGCTGTCTTCTCCATTCCAATCAGAATATTAAAAGTAAATATTATGAAGAAGCATCTATTGAGACACACAAACTGATTGCCATCAAGGACAGGCTGAATGCTCTGAAAATGTCATTTTCTATGATGCACTGGATCTCTCAGAATCAGAGAAAACAAAGACGAGAAAGATATACCAAGGTTGTATATTCTATTTGTCACAGACAAAAAGTAGTGTGCTGGACAGTATTTTGTTGAGTGCTCGGTATAATATAGATTTCAAGTGTTGACATTTTATTCACAGTAGAACCTATTGTACAGGTATTGAGGGAACAGAACTGGAAACCAGAAGGTTGTGCCATTGGAATGAATGCTGGTTGTTTGGGATTGAATTGGCACAGAAATGGCTCCCTAGCACTTGCTTAAGATTCTCCTAGTAGCAGCCCAGGCTAAAGCTGACTTTAAGACAGTTTTGTACAATAATTAGTTCCACAGGTATCTCATTTACTAAGAGTAATAGCCCCGAGACTATCTGGAAACTCCAGCAAGTGTGATGAGAGCTGCAGTCTACCCCCTAAATAAAGCAAGGGATGTAAGACCTGTGCACCAGGCTTACTATGGTCTCCTTCCTCACTTCTAAGTGTCAGCTATTAGCCACCATTTATCAAGCGGACTAGACCTGCTAGATGCCTCCATATGACAAGAACAGCTTGGAGAATCTGCCTCAGGTGCCACAGAGCGTGTTCTACAATGTTCGTTGCAGAAGAACTGTATGGAAGCCAAAACCTCACCACATTTAGACCATGATGCAAGTCTCATCTCTTTGTCCAAAGCATAGCATGAACAGTAGACTCAGAACCCCCTAGTGCTTTTCCATGAACTGTACTTTTTCTTGCTCCCTGTCCCTGAAGTTTACAAGCACATTGTTGGAGGCAGGTAGAAAGTACTGCTGCTTTTGCTCCCCCTATTAGGGAAGCCATTAATTTAAATCATGTGCACGCAGTGAAGCCTCAACAAGGACATTATAAATGCATGTAACAATGTGACTGCTGCTGGCAATCAATGGGGAAAAAAAAAGGGGGTGGGGGTGTTTACTGTGTCTTTGGGCAGATCCTAATGGACAACCTCCACATCACAAAACCAACACTGCAGCTGCCACTAATCACATCGATCAGCCCAGAACAGCCAAGCAGCAAATGAACAGACACTGCCCAAGCTGCTCTCTCTCAGCGTGCTTCTGCAGGACTGTGGAGTGCACTGGCAAGACAGGGTGTGAGCAAATTTGATGTATATTGCCTGCACTTTGCCTGCCATTTTATCATCTTTAACAAACACTACACTAACTTTAAAAATAATCAGTGGGCCCAAGTTAAAGTGCAAGTTGGCTTCCATAAGAAAGCAACTGAGCCAATGCCATGTATAGTAATTCAACATGTCACTGAATAGCATCCGTTTTATAAATACACTGAAAGCCGGACATGAAATAACTGGTTAACAGCTCCCTAATCACAAGGGCTTCCTCTGCTACACATTTTTCCTATTTATCCAATGGCTTCTGTTTTATATCTAGTTTGCTAATGGAAAGAGGGGATGGGGAAGGGGGGGAAATTGGCCTAAACTGATCCAGCAGATGCACAGAGCTGGGGCCTCAAACACTGGCTTCTTTTCTGCAGCCACCAAAGGGCGGTGGGGGAGAGAGTTTTCAGCAAAATTCTTTCTCTGCAGCAACTACAGCAGAAACACATTTCCCTCTGTTTGGAGCCACCCAAAATAACTGCAGCTCAAATGCCAGAAGAATATTTTGTGCTTCCTGCATTCATAAAGAGAAAGAGATGGGAAAATACTGAAGAAAGTTCCTAGTATGGTGGTCTTGAAACAGCAGCAGAAGGCATTAAAAAAAGGAAAAAAAAAAAAACCATAAAGTGCACTCCCATAAAGAAAGCAAAATGAAACTAGCCCAAAATATTTGTTCTTTAATGATCCTAAAGTGTTTTACAACCATGCACAGGAAATATATTGTTTTGTAACCCTGCTCATCTTCTAGGCCATGCAGACCATTCAGATTTTTAGAACAACTCTTTATACCCAATTTCTCACAAATGCCAGGAATTCCTTTGCAAGTGTGACTGCATGCAACACAAGCTGCCATCATCATTTCTGTGTGTACTAAAATAAGCAAACAAAACTTTCTCAGGTATGTTAACTTTTGTGTCTACACTGCTTAAACAGTAGGACAGCAAAGCACACTGGAGCCTGTGCACTTCCACTGTGGATACTCTGCCTTGTGTTACCAAATGGAAAGGGGTAGAGGATGGGAGGAAGCCTCAAACTGTCATGAGGGCATGAAGCCAGTAAAAGGTGAGGGCTTCACCATCTATTCAACTATGTCCACCTTTGCTATTTTCACTTTCATTTTAAGCTCCTCAATAATTACTCAAGTCTACAAAGGTGAAGAAGGGGGGCACTGTACATGCAAGCAGAATGTGGTTGTGAGAGTTCTACAAACTCAAATCAGAAGCAGAGGCCAGGAGCAAACACCTGTCTTGTGTTCTTTGTCCATGAGGCCCTTCACTCCAGTGAATAAAGTATCACTGTCTCCTCTATTTCTGTACTGCAATATTAGTAGCATTAGTATTAGCCCCAGAAATAGGCATGTAAACTTTCTATGCTAACCAAGCTGTAAGCATCTTCACATCAAAACTGCCTATGTTACCGAGTCCTCATAAACCATCATCAACATCTAAAGGGACAGTTTTCTGTCTTGTGATGACTGATACTCATTTCCCAGTCAATTGTCAAAAACTCATCTACTCAGAGGGGAAGGAAAGAGACTGGTGATAAACATGAGAGGGCTAATGGTGCTGAAATAATCTTACCTCTGTCCTGACTGCAGCATGTACGGGTTCTAGCCCTTAACCTATACTTCCAACTGCTTAGAGCAACTTGCACTTAAAGCACCTCGAGGTATGGGGCAAATGTGAATAGTATGAGTGAATCTTTGTGAACAGTAAGAGTGAATTTGGGAAAAAAAATCAGGAATATATCAGAAAGAACTAGGCTCTGAAGATCACTTCAGACATAAACAAAAACCACAACAAAAAATGCCAAAAAAAAAAAAAAAAACCCTAAAAAAAAAAAAAAAACAAATAAACAGAAACAACAAAAAAAACCCCACATTACACTTTGATTCACTTTGTGGGGCACCCCATTTATTGCTAATTTTTGTATTTCCCCCAAAAGGCATCCTGGCACAATAGGAGACAACCAAACTAGATGCAGACTCAGGCATGACTGACTGCAATGCAGGGTCTTTGCTGCCAGAAGAGTAGGCAAAGGAGAAAAGCAAAAAGAAGTTTCACTGGAACAACAGACATATGTGAGCCAAAGACACTGTGAGATCTTTTCCTTCCCTTCAGATCTCTATCTCCCTTCACCACTTGCAGTCAGAGCATCACATTCACAGAAACAACCCAGCAGCTTTTCTACAATAAACAATGGAATACTCCAAAGAGTAGTTCCTCTCCTCTTGCTAAAGAGTGAGAAGAAAGGTGCTTTCCAAAGCGATTAGTATTGCTGGTTGAAATGCAGATGCCTTGAGCTACATAAAATCAGAGGAGAGGATGGCCCAGCAGCAAATGCCTTGATGTGCTGTTTGCGATTACAAACCAAGGCCTGCACTTTGTATGAAAAAGCAGCAAGCAGACTGCCAAGGCCGCTCTCTAAATACATTTCAAAGTAGGTTATTGTGAGGAGTGTGAGCACTATGATCTCAGCTGCCAACAAGTACTTCTGTGGGAAGCAGTTTGCAAGTGGGAACTCGTTCTCCCAACAATCCAGGCTTTGACCCGTATTCGTGCTGTGCAGTTAATCTAAGTGGAATCAGTGCTGGTGAAAGGCATCATATGGACAGCCCTTGACACAGAAATCTTATTTATCCACAGAAATTCCAGTGGCCAGCAGCATTATAAGATACATCTTACAAGCATGGGTCAAAGCCACGTGCAATTCTCTCCAACTCCCTAAACAACTAATCCTGGACTACCGGGCTACCCAACCCCCACTTTCTGTATGACTACAGGGAAAGTGTTTGCAATTCATGGATTCGTGCAAAGTAAACAGAAGAGTAACTTTAAGGCACTTTTATATAGCACACAGAACACCTATCTGTTTTCTGATTAGTGCCCTGTTTGTCTTAGTCTGAACAGAGAACATCCAAAACCAAATCTATTATAGCATTCTGGTCTAATTACAAAATAAACACATTGTATTATAACCAAAATGTGTTTTGCCATACTTACTGAATACTATTTTCCTCCCTCTCTTCTCAGGCTACAGCTCCTTTATCTCTCCCCTGGAACTGCTTAATAAATACAGACCAAAACTTCCAGTTAAGATCTATCTCCTTTAGCTATTATGAGGATGAAAGCCATGAGAAGAACATAAAGCCAGTAAGGCAGAAGTTTAGCCTGGTCTTAGATACTATTTTTCCTGGAAAGTGAAGCATATAGCATCATTCTCCTGTGTCTTCACAAAGCTCATGGATTGTATCTAGGCAAACTTTGAAGGACTTTACACATATACCTCACATGTAAGATAGCAGCATATCACACAGCTGTCAGAGAAGTATCCCTTGTTAACATTCTTCAGCTTGTTTCATCAACTGAGATTTTACAGAGGAGAAAAGCAAATAAAATAAGCTGTCCAAAACCAGCACTATACAATGGTACAGGAGTAGAGACACAGGTGAAGATAGGTGCACCAGAGGTCCATGCAGTGACTGAGTAAACTAGAACACTCCTAACTGCGAAGAAGATGAGGGTGCTAGAACATTTATAGTAGCTTGGGATCCTTTAATTTCTTAAAATGCAATGGCAGATGATGTTAAGAAAACTGCAGTTGGATTCACTGTTGCTCAGCAAATGTTAGCAGAAAAAACATCTGGCTCCCTTCCTTGTGTTTCTCATTGTTTTCAAATGGATATATTCCTTATTTAATTACATTCTAGCTACCTTACACAAGGCAACCCACACACATTCCTCTGGTGGATTCTTCTACAAGAGTGCAGGTTGAAGTACCACAGCAATTCATTGACTTTTGATATCATGTGCTTTCATGGTAACCACTGAAATTCTGGATTGAT
>JAVHNF010067740.1:12518-23695 GCA_034783455.1 Micropsitta finschii | reverse complement strand
TTGAAGTTCCATTTTATATTATCCACTATATTGTGCTTAGAAATAAAAATCACTCAGCAAGTTTATCAGAATATTGCAATGGAATTTTATGGATGTATCAATAACTGAATAACCTAGTGCCTTTAGGCAAATAAAACTCACACTAGCATGAAGAACTATTTTTCTGTTCTCAGTGCAGATAACTAAGTATGGGATGTCCATACGATACTCTGTAAAAGATAAAAAGATCCCTCAAAATAAAAGGGAAAGTCATGTGATATTGCGTAAAATAGAGAAGTAATGAGTTCACAAGTCCCTCTTCAAAATGTCAGACAGAAAAGGAAGAAGCAGTAATAAATGCTTGTGTATTCCTTCTGCAAAGTCTGAAATGCACAGAAAAGAATTTAAAACAATTAATGTTTGGAGAAGTATCAGCATCTTATTTTCCCTGTAATGAGATGGAAACAGTATCCTTGTGAAAGATCAGCTGTTCCACAAAATACCTGAGAGAACTGAAGGAAATGTAAAGGCTGGATTTTCTAGGGGGGGCGTCCTTGCAGGGTCAGGCCCTAAGTTCGAATGTGTGTGTGTGATATGACTAAACAGCTCTTTGACGAGATTTTCTTTTCCTTTTTCTGCTTGCTTTTACTGAGGAGAACAAAAATATTTATACATATGTCGAGGCACAAGGTATCCAAGAAAAGTAGCTTACACTATTGTTTTTCTCTAGTTTGTGGGTGTGACTAGATTAAAGGTCACAACAAGCTGAATTGTTGACTGATTTACAATTTTGATCTTCCAGGGAGAATCTGGAGACTATTTTCCAGGACATGAAAGAAGAGTGGCATCGAATATGTATGCTAGCCAGAGAACAAACAGATCAACTGAGTAAATTTAAGATAAAGCCAGAACCTGAAACTGGTAATATCATACTTAAGCTCTTATTGTGATTCAACTGTTTGAAAGCTTTGCTTTATATTTGAAAATACTGTAAATTACACATACATAGAAGTACTTCCACTGTTTACCATCTGCCTTTTTCAAGTCTGTTCACATGGTGCTCAGTATTTCACCAAGAAAACGCACCGCCAGTTTTGGCATTCTATGACGAATGCTCCAAATCACATGCTATAAAAGACAGTCATCACATCAATGGCTCTTGTAATTGTTTTGTCCCTTGGAGTGAGAGGCAAGCACTTACTACATGTGATATTCCATCATACTGTGTGAATGACAGCACTTGCTTGCTTTTAATTTAGCTGTCAGTTCAAAAGATGTCTCTTAGGAATGTCTCTAGCCCCATGTCTGTTAGAGGAAAACTGCTGGACTGAGGAGAGCCATAGGTCTTATTTTCTAGACTTCCTTGTGCAGACTTTTGAATGCTGTTTTGTTATATGGGACAGGAGTTTAATCCAACACTTCGTGAAAACAAAAGGAAGGCTTGATTTTTATTGCAACTGAATGTTGATCCTGAATGTCAAGTTTTGCTAATGCTTACATTATATTAGATGTAAGCCATTATTGGTATTCCTTACTAGCTAGCAGGATCAGATGCTTAGGTGATCTCAAGAAACACCTGCCAAACTTACATGGTTGAAGCAAGAGATGCTGATTTCAGTACTTGTTTCTTATTTAGGTTATATTATTACTGAGGTTTTGTTACATTAAGTGCTCATGTAGAGCTTGTGGCATCAGATTGCTGTGTCTGAACTGTATTGTTATATTCTGATTGTACAGTACTAAACTTTATTTATTATTTAGGGGTGGGAATTTTGTGGGGTGAGTGCTTGGCAACTTATTTCAGAATGGATTTGTTTTCCTTAAATAACTGCCTAACTCAACAGTGTGAAAAGCTATACATGATACGGATTCAATCTGCTTGATTTCTGTTATTCTGTGGCCCACTTTACTACAATATCTGAGTGATGTCAGAAGGCTGCTGTACAGTAAATGTGTACTGAAGTTATTCTCTCACCTGATTAGGAGTAACCATGTATATTATTACCATTTTTCTTAATAAAGTGCTGAAAATCATAGAATCACAGAATGGTTTGGGTTGAAAGGAACTTTAAAGCTCATCCAGTTCCAACCCCCTGGCACATACAGGGACACTCTCCACTAGATCAGGTTGCTCAAAGGCCCATCCAACCTGGCCTTGAACACTGCCAGGGGTGGGGCAGCCGCAGCTTCTCTGGGCAAGATATTCCAGTGCCTCACCACCCCCACAGTGAAGAATTTCTTCCTTATATCTAATCTAAATCTACCCTCTTACAGTTTAAAGCCATTCCCCCTTGTCCTGTAACTACAAAGTGGAGTTCTCAAAACAAAAGGGAAATTTTGTCCCAGTTCTGAATAGTTACTCAGTTTTAAGTATTTATCAAATTTGGAAACCAGTGGGATTTTGGTACCTGAATACCTTCTAAAATTGTGTTTATGGTGCTTAGCATGTTCTTGGCACCATGTGGAATGGTTTTGGTTCCAGCTTCTATTTCTGCCAGAACACTTCAGTAAATATATGCAAGTATGTGTTAAAGAGTATGGGACAACATAATTTTCAATAAAGGGAAAATGTTTACAGTCATAAATGAAAGAGAAATATAATTATTAGAACAGAATTACTTCCTTTTATTTCTGTTTGGATCATTTTGTGTCAGAGCTAATGTTTGTGAAAGAGAGCTATGCCTCAGGCTGATTTCAAAGAGAAAAACTAAAGGTTAGAAAGCCAGTAAGGACTACCAAAAACCTCTCAGGAAAAATACCCCAACACCACGCCTTTAATAACTATACATCAGTGGACCGTTTAATTTTTTCTTCATTCTTTCTTTGCAGAAATACAGTTTTCCATGCCGATACAGTGTACTGATAAAACTGATGAACAAGCAGAAGAGCTTTTTAAGCCTCGGGTTATAAAGGATATAAATAGAGGTGCATCATGCATCACATCTATCACACCAAGAGGAGTGGGCCAAGATGAGGACAACAACTCTGTAGAATCACTTTCTAAATTTAATGTCAAGTTTCCACCTACAGACAATGACTCTGCTTTCTTGCAGAGCACTCGGGAAAAACCAGCAATTCCTTGTACTGGTATAGCTGAAAACATGCTTCAAGATCATCATTTTAACCTGGAGCTTAGAGACCGTGCTGTTAACCTCGGTAAATTGGAACCTAACTCATTTGAAGCTCATGGAGTTGATCTCATGACCTCAGCTTTACAAAGTTTAACTACTGTTGACAAAACAAATCGCCCAGATTATGCAAACATGTCCATAGAAAATACGCATGACAAAACATGTTTAAAAACAACAGACACTGGTTTCACATTTGTACCTAAGCACACAGACCAGGGTGTACCTGAAGTAATTTTTTCATCTTTAGAAGCTGCTGGGACAATCATCAGAGGTCCTCATCAGGTATTTTCTAATAAATACTGTACATTCCAAAAAACTGTAATGATTCAGTCAACCACTTTGCAAAGATCTTTGAGACAGGATTAATATATTCTGTGGGCTATCTCATCAGTCTTTTTTAAGACATTATTTCTTGTCAGTTTTATTTCCTGATACTGCGGAATCTGCACAAGGCACTTCTCCTGTGAAAGGGCAGGAATTTAAACAGATGCAGACACTGGATATGCTTGCAAAAATTTCAGTTCATTTAGATATTAATTGCTTCTACATATTTGAAAGCTGTCATTAATTGGAAATTGCCCTAGATTGCTTTCTTTCTACCCTTGATCTCAGTTGAATAGGGCACGTAGTTGTTTTAACTGTTCTTAGTGTACAGCAGAGAATATGCAAAATGGACAGTTAAAAAGCTGAATAGTTAAATACTTCACTGTGAGAAAATTACCTACTTTTTATCTCTATGTGAAGTATAAACAGCACCTTATTCCTCCCTTTAAAAAAACCTCAACTTTTTCCTTCATACTTTAGAAGGAGGAAAGCCTATTTATTTTTTCAAATGAAGGAAAGTTCACTAAAATAATATATTTTAGGTTTATGTATGTACTTCAGGCTTGAATTTCACTTACAGTTTCTTGAAGTCCATGGGAAGTTCTGAAAGCAATGCCCAGTTGCTGTAATGCAGAAAAACATTTCAGCAATTTCTGACAATCACATCTCTGAATACTTTGCTTCTTTTTTGTACTCCTTTCTCAAATGAAATTGCTGGCAAAATAATAATGGACCCTTGTAGACGGGTTTTTTTACATTTCTGTGGCTTTTCTCACACCTTGTGAAAGGAGAGGTTTTCGGGTATAAGCAAATAGTGATACTTAGAAATTCTGAGAGGATGGATTTGGCAGATTTTTACTATTTACATTAATGTAGTTTTGTGTTCTTTGCTCATGACAAGACACATGCAGCAGAAGTGCTTTACCTCTTGATTTTGCCGCTGCATGACATGCAAAACTAGCATTTGGAAAGCTATTTGTAGGACATGATAGCTTTGATGTTTTCATCTCCTAAAGCATAGTGCAGTTTAGATTTCTACTGCGAACCAATTCTGGATGAAAACTTTAAAGCATGTAAAGTTTGCTGTTCTTCATCATCGTATTTTAAACTATAAGCCTGATTTTTCAAAATGTGCTTTAAATATTTATTTGTAATATGGGAGATCTCAATTCTATGCCAACTTATTAATCACAGATTTTATTGTGCTTTATTTTCCGTTGGGTTCTTAGTTAAAGTTGTGACTGAGTTAAACAAATCAAACCATTTATTTTATCACTGGTAGAATTCCTGTGGAGCTGTGAAGCATTCACTCCATTGCTTGTTACTATCCTCTTTTTATGTATTCCCTCTCCAGCTAATTCTTTTACTAGTTAGTCTGTGTATTCATTTTTCAATAGATGGCACCCTGCATTGTGTATTACAGAAAGTGAAACAGCTGGTATGTGATTATAAATTGAGAGGGGAGTATGCAGCTTAAAAAGTAGAGAATTGTGGTTGAATAGCAATAAGCCTTGGGTTTGATGATGTATTTTTTTTAAGGAAACTGTATTAATGCTAACACTTGGAGAAGAGAAACCTAAGGGTGAACCATTTCAGTATTTTAAGTCAGATCTACAGTAGTACTGTAGCACATACAGGACATTGACTAAAATATTATACCTTATCGAGAAGCTTGCTTGAAATGAGCCAGTACTACTTTAGAATTCATTAAATATATGTCTGCATATGTCAGTATATTTAAACATCCCTTGCCTTTATTCAGCTGCCTTCTGAAGAGGCATGCTTTTAAGTATTTTTCTGAGTGAATTGGATTCAGCTTTAGTTTTTTGACTGTTAATTGTGCTAAAGGTTTGATTCACAGATAATATATATGGAGATCAAAATAGTAATGTTTTTCAAAAGTTACTTGCATACATGCCCTTTCAACTGTATTAGTCTTAGCAAAATTTATGCATAAGCTTGTTCTTAGTGTTTTTACCATCTTTCTAAGGGGTAGTTACAATGCTTACTGCTTCTGTCATCCCTGCCACTGGTGAAGCTCCAATAGGGAGGAATTACATACCTGATTTTTTTTTTTAACTACTGTGGAAAAAAGTTTCAAGTATTTACTACATATGTTAACTTATAAAATGGAAAACCCCATAAATGAAATAGATTTGGCAACAGTAAGTTCTTGGAACTGCTCTCAGTTGCTATAATAAATTTAGCTCTTTCCTTCTATGTGGATACTAAATGTGAAAACTCAGTCCTGTTTTCTTAGGATGTAACTTTAAAAAAAAAAAAAAAAAACGTGACTGAAAAGAGCAGCACATTAAAATAAACATGGATATTAGTGGACCTAGGATTTTACAGACTACATTTAACTGAGACTTGCATATAGATGCATATGTTTATCGGTATTCACAGTTTGAGGGGGTTGTTTCCACCAAAAATTGTTCTAAGACTGTTCATGATTTTTAAAGCAGATTTATAATCTGTTGATGTTAATCTGAATATTAATGTTTTTGAAATGGAACATCTGCTTAAATACATCCCTGTTCTGAAAAGCATATTAAGTACACTCAAAGGAAAGAACAGAAGTTAAGTGCCTGCCTCAGTGGGTTGCACTAAGAGTACCTCCCCTTGTGCTTTCAAGATTAGAAATCCAACTTTGTCCTTTGTGGGTTTTTTACAATACTATTTTGTCTTCTTTCAAATTGTGCTTTACGTCATAAGGTGTTAGAAACGAATAATTCTAAACACATTTCTGTAGGGATGTTTAAGTGTGTCAGTGTCTAGATAGATTTAGTATGCAATTTACACCAGCAACATACAATAAGTAGACTCTTTGAGCTGAAAAAAGTGGTGTGATTGCACTTAATTACTAATTAGTCAATTTAATTATATGGATTGCTGACCATAATGAAAGACAGTAAATCTGCTATTGCTATCTGATAAGCTAAACACTGTTTAAATAGGGAATGGGCAGGAAATTGACTTCAAGAAGTTTAGCTGGTTTAAAAAGAAGGTTTAACCATAATGAATGCCAGGTTAGTTGTACAGTAAGTTACCACCGGAGGAATAAACAATAGATTCAAACTACTTGGCTTGATAAAATTTGCATAAGAGCTAAAAAATAAAACTCTTAGGTAAGTATCAATAGCAAGAAATTTAAAACTTCTAAAGAAACTACTCTCTGAGGTATTCTTGTTTGCTTTGCCATGTGTGACTGAAGCAAGAGAGAAGAAAAGTGAGCCAAAAAAAACTGTAGGGTGCTCTTCTTTTCTAGGTTCCATCCCCACATAGAGCTCAAACCAGCTTGGTTCCATTCCGTCTATTTTGCCATCACAGTAGTATGCATTTAGTTTTCATTTTACTCAAAACTTAATCATCCTGGCTATATAACATAACAATTTTATCTTGGTTTGCTAATACTAGTGAAACTTAATTTTTAACTTTACTCTGAAAACTGATAAAAGACTTTTTGATTCCTAGTTGGTATGATGCTAAATAATTAGTGCACACTGTGACTTAGAGTATGTATCAGACTGAAGTCTCTTGAACTCCAGTGTCAGGTAAACAGACTTGCTTGCTAACTTTAACTAGCTCAGGGACCAAGAGCCGTACAGCTGCTGGACCAAATTTAGTATAGTTTACAGAATTGCCTGAATGCATGGATAGATATTCAGGTGATCCCATTGAGTATGATGATGTTATGACAGAAGGAATTCCTAAAGAGATTTTTTAGACAATTTTAGACAAATATAACATATTTACACTAACAGGCAGTCAGAACAAATAAGTAACTGAGGCTGCGTGACAATGCTCTAGTCATTTTGTAAGTAAACTGAAAACTAATTAGGTGTCAGAATAGAAATAAAATATGATTCATATTAACTCTTACAAGAAACATTTTTTTCTAAGGTAAAAATGTGGGTTTTCGTGTCTTTTAAATGGCTGTTAGGTACTGTGACTTCTACAGTAAAATACTGAAATGCAACGTTAAGGAAAAGCTTCAGTAAGTATCAGGCTGATATTACAGACTTTTGCTTATAGCAGTATTTGTCAACAATATATACCAAAGCATTTTAATTGTTTTCAAGGATAGTATGTTTATAGAACTTAAAAAAAAAAAAAAAAAAAATCTAAGTCCTATCTTGCTTTTCTTAAATGAGAACTCTCTAATTTATGTCTCTGGCCAGACAGGTGTAAAGAACACCTATATAAATACAAACCGCAGCATCATGTAGACCACATAGTAATCCACAGCAGTAATTATTTTCTCTTTCTTTTAGCTCATTTGGCAGCCTGAAGACAATGATTTGCTGGCACAAGCTTATACAGACTCTGAACTCAATCAGTGTGGAATATGCGAATTCTGTCGAGAAGTTTTCCCACCATCTATGACATCTAAGGAAGATTTTCTTCGGCATCTGAATTCCCACTTTAAAGTACAGTCTTAATGTATGAGAATTCAATGGTTCACTGTTTTGCATACATTTTGACTTTTTTTTATTCAATAGATATGCTAAGAATTGAAGAATTAAGACTTCTTGAACAAGAACTCATGATTGAAACGGTGTGTCAGATAAGCAAGTTTTTAATTGTCCTTTGACAAAGGTAACATGAAACTGTCAGTCACTTCAATACCGTAATTCACATTACTGCTTGTTATGCTTCAATATTGCCTTCAAGAGTGATGTTAAACACCTTTTTTTTTGTTTTCTTTTTTTCTTCCTTTTTCCTTTTTTTTTTTTTTTCCTTTTAATTTATGAGTGTAGCCTTGCAGAATTAATGCCTTAATCCGGCTGGGGAAACTGGTGTAATGCTAGGATGTTTTTTCTCACTATCCAGTGATGTGATTATGTTCTCCTTGAAGTAAACAGGAAGAGAAGTAGACTCTCATTTTTCATTTCTCTTACAAAAATTTCAAATTTAACTTACAGTAGCGAACCTCTTAATCGAGATTCTTGTAAAATCATCACACAGTAACTGAATGCCAGGTATGTCAAAAGTAGAGTAGGCTTGTTCATTAGTAACATAAATGAATGGTTGACTCTCCCAGATGAATTGTTTACTAGAGAGTCATTAAACACAGCACCAAAATGCATCAGTAGCAATTTTGTGGATATCTGTTACATGTTAGAAAAAAAAAATATATTATTTTGTATACCTTTTTAGTAGTAATAATTTGTGAAAATACTCCCACGGAAAAAGTTGTATTACCATGAGGGATAAAGTAAGAAAGGATTAAACTTTTCCTAAAACTAAGAATACCAAAGATTATTTACCTTTCCTTCTGGTCTGCTATGAAGGATTGCTGACGTCTGTTACAGCCTAGAAAGAAAAACCTAATCACCGAAATCTCAGTGACTTAATTTTCAACTAGAATAAGCTTAGTGGCCTTCTCAGTGCAATTTAAATTTGTGTTTAATTGAAACATTGTATTCTGATAAAGTTTGCACATTTTCTGGGTTTATTAGGATCAAATTAAAAACGGGGGGTACTAAGTAATTTCATCATAGCAACTAGAAGCTTTTTGCATTTGAGCTGCGTATAGGTTTTAGTCCTGATATTTAATAATTAGCATTAATATTTTCATAGCAGCAAAGCACAACAGTTTCTCTTGTTAAAGATTTGTTTGCAGGTGACACTTTCTGGGAAGAATTAACACCTGCACATTTTTAGAAATTGATTTTTCTGAAATTATTTCCTCTGTTTTAAACATCTCATGTTTGTGACTGGCTGTCAGGAGAGTGTACTGTAATAAACAGCAGTGTGCAGTGCATGTCCGCTCCATGACCTGGAGGAAGAGTTTGTTACTATAAACAGCTCTAAACCCCGGCGGTATCCAGCGCAGAGGAAGATACGTTCATCCCCGGCCTCGCCGTGCAGAGTGTGAAGTACCTCCCAGGCGAGCGCTGCTGGGGGTGGTTCCTGGGAGATACAGAAGTTCCAGGATTGGGAGGAGAGATGGGGATTCGCACATCTACAGCCAGCCCGACACAAAGGCGACTTGTCCTCTCAACCGTGAAATTCGAGCGCACGTTATTAAGAACTGAACAAACTGCGAGTCACCTTTAAAGAAAATAAAGTCATCCCTGTGTGTCCGTCGCCGTCTTATCTCCCCTCCCCGCCGTGCGCGGACGCTTTTCGGCTGGCGCGGAGGAAGCCCCGCGCGGGGCCGCAGGTCTTTGTTGCTGGAGGCGGCCAGAGCTCCGCGCCTCCCGCAGAGCTATGCCCCCCCCACCTTCTGCGGCCGGGCGGAGGGGGCTGGACGACAAGACGACACAGACACAGTTGTCCAAAGCCTCGTCTCATGCGGAACCCATCCCTTTCCCGCTATGAGTGCTCCTGCCTAGTGCGGCGTCTTAGGAAGCTGTTTAATTCTGAGTGCTTAAAATTACTGCTGCCTGAGGGTGTCCGGTTAGGCTCGCCCATCAGACCACTGCGAGGGGCACCACTCTGGTTTTAAAATAAATAAATAACTAAATAAATACCACGCTAAGCAGTTGTGAGCGACTTGAAGTGGGAGGCGAGTGCGGTCCCTGAGCGGGCCCCACTCATACAGTTTTCCTGGAGGAGGCTGCTGCTGCCAGCAGGGACATCTGCTTTATTACACTTACTAGAGGAGGTTCAGCGTTCCTCCCGCCGCTCCCCCTTCCGCACCAGCTCAGCTCAGCAGAGGAGATTGAATCCAAACAGGACATGGGATTTCATTAAAAATAATAATACTAAATTATTACTAAATACTTGAGGGCAAGGACCGAACAGCAGACTTATGCCAAGTGGCACTGCCGAATTCCTGCCGCCCCAGGCCAGCGAAGTCCTTCCAGGGGCCGGCGGCCGCCGTTAGCGGGAGCTCTCGTTCCGACACGAAGGGAAGGCAGAAGGAAGCAAACCACCCCCCGGCTGCTCAGGGGCGGGCTGGGGCATTACGGCCCACTCAGCCCAGCGCAAGAGCTCGGTGCCGGCGGCCGGGGAGAACACACGTAGCTGCTCTGTTTCCCCGGCTAGCTCGACAGCTGCTCATAGCTCCAGTAATTAGACTGTCAGTGCTTGTTAAAGGAGAGGAAAACGCTCCTATGACAGATTCCACGAGTCCTCTGTTTTTTTAAGATCTCTCAGAAATCACCAGAGCATTAGCTGAGATCTCTTATTTCTCTGGAATCAGAAGGGAAGAAGTTCCCTCTGCCACCTCGCACTCCAATCAGAGCACTCTTCTGACTCCCATGAAACACATGAATTTACTTTAAGAGGCTTAGAAGTTACCTGCCTTCCCTGTCTACCCGGAAAAAAAATGGAGCTCCCTGGCTGTGTGAATTTACTTTTAAAATCCCCTTCTCGTATTTCTGAATTTAACTAAACATAACTCAGTAGAAACGCAGTCTTTTCTCCATTAACTGAGCAGAGGAGTCTCTACGCACGATCCTTCCTCACCCGAGCTAACGTTAATTCAGAGGATGCTTAGGAGAGGCTCTTCCCTCTCACGAACAAAAGCACTGGAGTATCAAGCCGAGAAGCTCCTACCCCCACCCGTGGTTCACTCAGCAGATGAAACTCAGAGGAGGCGATTTCTTTTCCTCCCTACCGTACATTCCCCTTTCCCCCGCAATCATACAAGGTTAACTCAACAGAGGAGTCTCAATCCAAATGGCAACACTGGGGTAGAAACAGGCAAAAATGTTTTGAAAAAGGGTTAGAGATGTGCAGAAATGAGATAGGAATGGCCAAAAATGGCAGAAAGCTTCTTAGAGATGTGCA
>JAVHNF010067737.1:6328-22103 GCA_034783455.1 Micropsitta finschii | reverse complement strand
CCCACTAAGCATCTCCAGCAGGGAGCTGTCATTTTATGACTTGCTTCAAGCCAAATGGATTTGTTTCACAGCATTTTCCTGCATTTTTGGCAGGGTTTTACTGAAATCTGTTTGGCTCTATCATTCCCAGGGCTTTCACATCTAAATGAAAAGGTTTTAATCCACATCCAGAAATTCAGAGCAGAAAGTCAAGCACTCCTACACCTAACAGTCACTGAGAACACACAAACTGTTCTTTAAGTCCTAACTCACTGTTTGTCTCCATTTTTCTAGCAGTCAAAGGTGGCTCACAGGGAATTGAGGGTCAGAGCCCTCCAAAGATGACCCTATCAAAGTGCCAGATGGTTTTAGTGTGAAGAAACTTCAGGACATGTGGCTGGTTTATTTGTGGTGAAGTCCCAGGGATCCAAAAGGAGTTAACACCACTGCCCTTCCAGTCCATCTCTGGATCATCTATTTTTAAGGATGCATATTTCAGTGGGACACGAGCTCAGTCAGATGTTTGGACTCAATCTCTGCTCTCCTCTACAGCTGGCTATTTCTACGTGTATGTACTGTACTAGTACCAGAAAAAGGGTGTATGGTTTCAAGTCAGTCAGTTCAAGTAGGCTGACAGGGAAGCAGACAAGAGAATGACAAAGTCAGGACATCTCTGCATGAAAAAGTCTTAATGTTTCTAAGAAACTTTACAGCATATTCCAGTTGTACCAAAGCTTCGCTATTGGAGCAATAAATAGCTTTCAGAGCTTTTCTGATTATTGCTGTATAGGATATCCAATGCTGCGCTGAAGCATCTGACTCTGTAAAGGCTGACAGCCATGACTCTAGTGCAAATTATAAACGCTGCTTACCTTGTAGAGCTCACCCCAGATTCTTCTGGACTGTCCTTTCTTATATATATCCTCTTGTGCTTCATCCCTGGAAGGAGATTACCAGAGACATCAGCAGCCACAATAACAAGGTTACAGTGTTATCTTCTCTAAAGCCATTGACAGACAAAAGAGGAGATGGGGCCCAAGTAACAGACAGCTGGGATTCAGCTCCCTCTCGCTATCCTCCCCCTTGCAGAAAGATCCTACAAACATGCCTTCTTTCCAAGATTCCTACCTGTCCACTGGTTAGATCCTCATCTAAACGTGAGGATGGAATTATGAATAAAACCACAAGAATCTCATGGAAAAAACAATTTGGTTAAATACACAAGGCAAAACAGGATTAAAAAAATGACAAATCCAGCTAATTTCACTTTCCTTCTCCTCATACAGAAACAGTGCCCATGGAGGGACTAGATACTTCTTTAAAAATGAAGATGGCTTTCCAGAAATGAAAACAACAAATCCCTTCTTCTTCTATTTACCTTACACCAGTGTCTTCTGTCACCAGGTCTCGATCCTTGCCCTGATCATAAGCTCCTGATGAGGCTTCAGCATTCTCCACCAGAGACTGCACATCACTAGCAGAAAGATTTGGTCTTTTCCTTTGTGCCTTGGGGCCAAATGTTGTTTCAAATGTTTCTGTGTCAAGAATGTGAACTCTGGAAGTCTAAGGAAAAAAAAGGTTGATAAAAACCTCCACAAGCACTGTGTTTGCCATCTCTCGTGACATGCAGTGAACAAGACCTTAGCTCAGCTCAACTCTGCAACCTGCGACCACAGTTACAGGCATTTTCCTAACAATGTTTGAGTTCTCCAGCTTAATCTTTGAAAAACATCAGAGTGGATATTTAATAAGCAACAAAACACACTGCACTTGCCAAAGGGCTATGCTTCAGTTCTTTCCCCATAAATGATGTCAAATGTAATTAAAGCTACAATGATGAAAATTCAGCTGCTATCTTTGATCATTTCTTATTTTTCTAACAAGTGCACAAATCTGGCCAAATTCACAGATTTTTGTCAGGGGTAATTACAATCAAAACTGTAGATTTTAATGCCTTGTAATGAATGCCAACTTTTCTTGGAACAGCATACGATTCATTGCTGAAAGAAGCAATTTGTTTTGGTAATGCACATTTTAGTTTCTTATAACTTTTCCTTTCATTTAAGTAACATTTTTATGACATAAACCTGGGAAGTTTCCATCTGAAAAAAACAGCTCACAAGAGTCCAAAATAATAGTTCAGACATCACGAAAGAAACCTGGTAATAACTAAAACCTGATGTACTAGAAATGAAGGCTGCATGCATGAGGTAAAAAGCACATACTGGAGTTCAAATTCATCACACAAGAGTGTCTGTGGTACAAAGGATCCTCAAGAAAGGTCCCTTTGTCACACGAACAATTAGAGGCATTACAGCAGAGGGTGGCAAGATGCTGCAGGCATTCTAAGCAGGTCCACTGAGACCTGGGATGTTTGAGGATAAGTTTTCTAATAAGAATTTCTAATAAACAGATCTTCTCCCAAACAAGGGGGAAGTAATAGACATTTTCTTTGGCTTCACATTTAATGTCTACAGCATTAGGCTCTCAAAAACATCCCTCCCCAAGTCAGCCACTCCAACTGCCGCTTCCAATGCTTCCAGAAGACATCACACCAGATGGAACAGAGATAACTCAATTGCCCACAGATAAATCATAGAATGCTTTGTGTTGGAAGGGACCTTAAAGCTCCCCCAGTTCCAACACCTGCCATGGGCAGGGACACCTTCCCCTAGAGCAGCCTGCTCCAAGCCCCTGTATCCAACCTGGCCTTGAGCACTGCCAGGGATGGGGCAGCCACAGCTTCTCTGCACACCCTGTGTCAGCGCCTCAGCACCCTCACAAGAAAGAATTTCTGCCTAAGAGCTCATGTTAGCCTTCCCTTGTTTAGTGTAAAGCCATTATACTAAATGCATCTGTACAGATGAACAATACCCACGTGTGGTTTAATGCGATCATAGAAAAGAGACATCGGCAGCTTTTTTTGCTTCATGACCACTTTGTAAGGATCTTTCATGACATTTTCCATTTCTTCTTGAAACTTTTGTAAGGATGATTGCTTGATCACACGAGTATTTCCTGCATGTAAAAACACACACTGCACCTGACCATTGCTCAGCTTAACTGCTTCAGAGCCCTGGGGACACTAATACAGTATTAATGCTTTGTCTGGAATCAGAACTACCAGCCACAAGAAACAGGATCTTACCTGAGATAAACCCCAAATAAGCATAAATAAGCCAATCCCTTTCTTTCATTTCAAAACATTAAGAGTATCCCTGAGACACTTAACATGCAGAAAGCACAACGTAAGCAAAGACTAACCACCCTTTAGAGGACTGTGTGGAAAGCAAACACCCAAAGTACAGGTCTGTGTGTGTCCACCCCCATGGTCCTTCACCTTTGTTTTCAGTTCCTGTCCCACACAGCACCGAGACCACAATTCTGCAACAAACACCCTCCAAAGCCACACAGACCAACAGTTTTGAAGGTAGAGTCTGAAGTTGGAAGAAACTCACCAAACCATTTAATATTTGGTTCCACTCTTGCAACGGTGCCTGGTGCCACTGTTGACTGATACTGTAGAGGCCTGATCACTTTACCATATTTGTTTCTAAGTGAAAAACGAGAACACATGTAAATATGCAAGAGCAGTACACACACCACTAGTACTGCGGTTCACTAGACCACAAGTACATCCACAACATCCAGAAAGACCCTTCAAGTAGAACTGGTGCCCCTAAGATCCTCAGCAGGGATGGTGGTGCCAGTAGAGCCTCATTAACTTAAACACCAGGCCATAAGAAGTGATGATAGCTCAAGTCTCACTCCAATTTGACCAAGCTCTTCATGATGGCTTCTTGGGTCAGACCAGGAATGATTTACTGGGGTGCAAAAGGCACCAAAGTACAATTCCTTCCCTCATGGGCTCATGTGGAACTTTTCAATCAGCTCTACCCATCAGTTGGTGCAGAGCACTCATCAGAAGATCATTTCCAAGCTGACTCTGGATTAAATTCAGCAATTTTATTCCTTTTTTAATACATAATCCTCAGGTTGCTCTCAAAACAAAGTGAAATCTGGCAAAACAAAACACAGCTGCCATCTGAACCAGGACTCCCAGAAAGCCCCACAGCATCTACAGCACGGCCAAGCCAAGTGTTTACAAGGTGGGAGCTGCTCCACAGCCAGTGACAATCAAGCACAGTGAAGGGACATCTCACAGCAAAGGAGGCATTTGGAAGTCAGGCTTTTTGGACATTCTGAGGTGAACTTTTGAGTTTTGTTGTGGGAAATGAAAGAATTCTGGGCATTTTGGGGTTCATGACCCTCCGTTGAGATCACACCAGATGTTCTGCATCATGTGTTTTCCAGCTGTATTCCCTGACACACATCACAGCCCAGGACAAGGCTTCTCAGCTCATGGTGTGACAGGAAACATCACAGAGCAGCTTCACACTGAGAAATCAGTGGTTTGGGTTGCAAGCGGGCTTAAAGCTCATCCAGTTCCAACCCTCAAGCAGTGCTTTGCTCTGCCACAGCCTGAGCACACCAGCACCGGAGGCCACACTGCGGGTCTGCCCTGACAAACGCGCTCTTTGCGCAGCAAGGCCCCAGTGTCCGCACGGCGCGGCCAGCAGCGGTATTGACACCGCATCTACCGGAGCCTGTTCGCTGCCGTGCTCCCGGTACCAAGCCAGGGCCGAGCCGTGCTCACCTCCGCTCCTTCTGCCGGTACATGTTGAGGCGCCGGATGGTGGCCCGGTCCCTCATGTTGTTTCCTCCCTCGCCCCCCACTCGATCTGCGGAGACAAAACAGCGCCGGGTCAGGCCGGGTCCAGCGCGGCCCGGCACAGCCCGGTCTGCGTTCCCCCACTCACGTACGTACCGGGGTTGGTGCTGGCGCGGGACGGGTTGATGGTGCTGCGCCCCTTGTAGCGCGGCTTCACCATGGTGCAAGCGGGACCGCGCTCACCACGGGACTGCAAGAACCGAGCGGCCGCACCGCCACACGCACTTCACCGGCCACGAACCCGTGGCAAAGCCACTTCCGGCGTGCGGAGCTCAACGTCATGACGTACTTCCACTAATTCCACCGCCAACCTGCGCAGGCGCAAGCACGTGTGCCTTACGGTCGCCATGGCAACGCGTGCGCCCGGCCCAGTCCCGGTGCCCGCCCGGTTCCTCCCCGCTTCCCCATTGGGTTCCCCGCTCCTCCCGCGGCTCTCTCCGGGGCCTCCCCAGCTCCAAGCCGCCACCACCCGCCCTCCGGTGCGGCAGGGAGAGGCTACAAGGCCCCGTCCGGAGCGTAGGCCCCGGCAGAAGGTGGCCCCATCGGCCGGGCCGCTGCCGTGTGTGCGGGGCTCCCGCCCAGGGCAAGTGGAGTGCCGCAGGCCGGTTCAAAGGCAGAGGATGCTGTAATAGCGAGGGTGCTGGCAGAGCAGCCCTCATTGTTTGTGGAATGATGTTTGTTCACAGCAACATAATAAGAATCATTTGGGAGCTCGGCATTGATGCTGCTTCCCATGCGCAGTGAATGAGGGCGGTCACAGGATGGTTTGTGGGTGTAAGGTGCTGGTGAGAGCACAGTCACGTGCACCGGGCAGCATTGGGGTGTTCATGGGCACACAGGATTATTGCTGGGTTACTGGCTTCTTAAACTTAGGAATAACATGGGTGGTTTTGTGTGCAATTGCACAGGCACTGCAGTATCTGAAGGCTGAGCCTCCATCTGTGTTACTGCCAGGTTCTAATAGAGATTGGAAAGATCCTCACCTAGGGGGAATTAACAAAGCTTCACTGAAACAGTGTTAATTTAGACCAGAGATGGGGCTGGGGCCAAACTGCTCAGCACGCTGGGGAATCGTCCCCCAAAACAAAGGTCTGGCCCATTGTTCCTAAACCCTTATTAGCAGCAGAGCCTTCACGGCTTGCTCCATTTCCTCCCAGTTCTGCTAATGCTCCTCTAAATCCAGAACAATAACAGAGCTGCTGAGATTTTGTTCTTTTAATGCTTTTCAGCGTTTTGCTTTTAGGTAATGCATAATACAACAGCCTCTTAATGAGACTTGGGAGATGTTTTGTAAGATGGAGGTCTCATGTTGAGCCTGTTTTGGTTAAGCCTATGATGTCTTTTGGGTGGGTTTTTTTTTTTTCTCTCTTACTAGAATTATCTGTGCCTTGGGCATTTAAAAAGCACACATTGATGTGGGCCTAAGAAATTAATGCCAAATTGCAGATAATTGTTGAAGCTATCAGACTTGAGGCTCATGGAGCAGAGTTTTCCCAGGACAAGTGTGTTTTCTATTAGGGTTGATATCAATCTGTCAGAAGATGCTTTTGATTTGCAGAGTTTTTAGACTAAATAGTTGAGTAATCCTTGCTCTGTTCTCCCCCACTCTTTCTTCCTTTTCCTTAAGAAAACACCCTTTTTATTGTTAGCAAGATAATCTTGGAGTGCATCCAGATAACTGCTGTCTCTTTCTGTGAAAGAATAGAAATAGCTCGCTTTAGACATGAGGTTATGTTGTGGAGAACTTCCATTGGTAATGCCTCAGAGTTACTTGCTGAATTCCCACATTGGAAGCTTTAGCAGGGAGGTCTCAGCACCGCTGTCCCCAACCCTGCTCATGGTGAGCCCTTTCGTCCCGATCGGAGTGGGCTCCGAGCCTGCATTTGCTGTCACAAGAACAGATTCTCCTGATAAACATCTGGGAATTGCATTCAAATTGGAATCAATGCATCCTTTCAGCTGCGCTGCCCTCTCTTCCCCTGGTTTTCCTGACCAAAATTGCATTGCTGGGGCTAAGAGTCAGTCTTTAACTCGCAGGATCTCTGTAGCTGTGGTTGTTTACTTGTGTATGTGTTCACATACCAGTCAGATATCCTACTCTACTCATTTTTTGCTGCTCTGTGACTCACGAGCTTTTCCTTTGCTAGTGATGCATCCTCCCATTTCAGTTTTTAACTTCTCTTTTCTTCTTCTTTTTGAGTTGCCTGCAGTGGGATCTTGTCCCTGCTGTGCACCCAACAAGACAGAGGGGTCGATGATGGAAGCCCAGCCTGTCAGATCAGGCACACGGCCTTGGCTCCATTGACATGACTGGCCTGAAATTAAATCACTTGGAGTTTTATGTGGCCTCTTCCTTGTCAAAATCCCTTTGAATGCGGTTATGCGATGCCATTGGAATGACTCATTGCCATAATTACATATGTTCTAAGGGGTTATTCCCATTGTATTATTAAAAACTAGTGATGTTTGAGTTTTGGCAGGGACTGTCTTCCTTGTATGATCTACAGATTTTGTCAATTAAATGAAGCAAAAGTAGATCTCCAAGACTTCAGAACAAGACTGGACTTGAACTCAGAGCACTTTTCCAGCACGGAATTGAGCTACTTGGTTTTAACAGGGTAAAGGCAACATCAGCCATCTTGCTCTCCCCGTTGCAGTGATTCCCTGCAGAACACAAGGACAGAAGTTGGTTTCTTAGCCAGCATTCAAAATCATCCCAAGCATGGCACGAAGATACAGTAGATGGTTTATCATCACGGTAGTTTTTTTGATTTAGTTCCTCAGGAATGGGTTTTCAGGGATAGAGCTCATAAGAGTTGAGGCAGGGCTCCTTGGCAACAAGCTCCGGGTTTGATGGCTCCTTAACAGAACAAAACAAAGTGATCCCAGATATCGTTGCCTTGGATCTGGACTTCCCAAAACGAGGATGGAAAGCAATAGGAGGAAGGTGGAGGGAGGAGAAATCTGATCTTTCTGACAGGAATGAAGTGGTTACTAGCAATAGAAGCTAAAGCATTTATGTATAAATGCTTACTTTTGTGATTTGATTTTAATAGGCATAAAAAGTGATTTCTTTTGTGGAAAGCTGAACATTAGCTTTGTGTGGCACAGGATTTGACATGGCCTTTTGGCCTAAATGCCAGGTTCTAACCAGGCATTTGAGCTTGTGTGGTAAATAACAATATATTATCTGCCCGATTGCCTCTGTTTTCCCACTAAGATCCTGCTGCGCTTCAAATATCATGGAGATTCTGGCAAGCAGCTCCATCTAAACTATGGTTTGGCATTCAGTTGGGTATAATATGTGTATAAATGCCATTGGTGTGATTTATTTATGGTGACTGGTTAAATACAGATGGCATTTCTGTAATTTTAAGAGAGTTTTTAGACTGATTATGCCTAACATCTCTGTCTGTGAACACTATTGACTTAGTACAGTCTGTAAATACATGTAAAATCTCCCTTTTAGTGGTCTCAGGCAATGTAATCCAAATAGTAGCATTAGGGATAACCTGTTTCATTATCCTACTCTGTTTCCTTTAATCAAAGCAGAGATTTCTTCTGAGTGAGAAATCTTTTTAACATAAACATGAACTAAAAAGTGTATACATTGCCTCCATCTCCATGGGGGTAGAAAGCTGGTAAATTATTGTTTGAGGAGTATACGTGCACCCATTTAACTTGACTGTAGCTGATGAAAAGTACAGATTTATATTACACAGAGAGGGTAAGAACATAATACAACCAGCCTGTGTTTGGTGGAATTTGTCTGCTTTAGCTCCTAAATCTCCACAAATGAGATAGAAATTAAACAGTTCCAAACCCACGATTGTAAGCTGTTAATATTTTATTCCTTGCCCTTTATCCCCCGTTGCATGAGATGAATTACCCCAAAAGCTCTCTCTTTCTGGACACTTTCGGTTAGAGCTGGGATTTCCCTCCAGGTTTTGGTGAATAAAGCAAACAAAGCTTGTTCAGCAAACCCATGTATTTATTTATTTGTTTAAAGAAGCATATTTTACAGTGATGCCATGGAGAGAACACCACAACGGATCTTGGTTGGTGGGCTGAAAGAGAGCGTTCGTGTGCATGTGAGTTGAGATGACACCAGCCTATGTAAGGAAGTCTCTGGCTTGGACTGTTGAGCTCAGTGCGCAAATCACATTGGTCAAAGGCAAAATGTTTCTAAATTCAGAAGTGAACCAGCACAAATCTTGAGCTGATTGAATACCAAGAAATTGGATTTATTTTTAATCCTTTTTTTTTTTTTCCCTAATTTTTCTAAAACAATTTAATTTCAAAATCACCCATTCTGAAAAAATCTTGGATATTCTTAATACGCATTTTAAACTTTCCTTTGCCTTTGGCCCTTTTTCTTCCCATTTTGCTATGAAAAGGGAAGAAAGAAAAGGCCACGACAGAAAGTACTTTGTCAGTTTATCTAGAAAACTCTAGAGAGTTCTATAGAACAGGTTGTGTTGATCTGTTATATGCAGTTTAGTTTTGAAATCATTGTGCTAATATTGCCATGAGTTATAGAAGGGAATCCAGTTGGTTAACAGAGCCTCTATGTATCAAACCTTCCTAACGCACTCTCTCTTTCCCCTAATCCTTGTTGAGAACTGGATTGAGATACTGCAGCAGGAGGGAGGAAGGAGTTGTTTATGAATTAGCAAGCTGAGGTTCGTGAAAGGGTTACTGATTATTGCTGCTAAAAAGCGGAAGGGAAAAACGGTTCTGCTTACATGCAACACCATGGCACAAACAAAATACTCATCTCCCAGGCTGGCTGAGCCTAGAGAATCAAGTGAGATCGGATCTTTCAGCTGGGAGGCTTTCAGGAATCGTTTGAACATGATCCATAAACAACTCGAAAGGATGACTTTTAAGAACCTCTTTCTCTCTCTGCTTGGAATGCTGGTCGTTTATCATTGTGCTGAAATGGAATCCCCTTTAAAAGATATAACGGCTTCTTGTTTACTTAAACACAAAGTGGATGATGGGCTGAAAGGTTTTGCTGCCAGCAGAGCAGTCACGGAGAGCTTGGTACAGCTCCGGAGCGGGAACAACTGTGCAGCTCCCACGTCCTGCACTGAGCTGAACCAGCCGGGGTGACTGGGGCAGAGTTCAGGTGTCCTCCGCCGGTGCTGAGTCCTCAGTGGGTGCCATGAACCACCAGCGGAGGTTGTATTCACCAGGTTTAGCTTTGGGGTGAGCTTCTCCCTGCCCATCACCTTACCAGGGAAGCGAGGAACTTCAGCAGCACGTCACTGATCCACCCCACGTGCATCCCGACTCCATCCCTCAGGACCAGAGGGCTTTTGCTGAGCTCTAGAGGAATGAAATGGCTGCACACATTTATATGGAGGAAGCACATTTTACACCAGAAGGGAAACTGAGCAGGATGCCACCTCGTGACACTGCTGAGGGGAGAGCCCTCCATACAGAGAAGCACACGGGTCTCACTAAGCCTCCATCCCGCACGGTCCTCATCCCAGTTCCTCGACCCAGTTGTCGGCTCTTGCCGCACAGGAGCGCTTTGTGCTGAGTCCAGGCAATTCCAGCCATGCAGACCAGTAATTCCTACCAAACCTAACAGTGTGCTTCTCTTCTGCAGAGCCCAAACTGTGCTTTCCCCCTCCCGCCTGCCTTCCCTCTTGCTAAGTGCCTGCGTGGTGTCCAGACAGACGGACAAGTGTTGTCCCTAGCCCGGGATGGAGTCCTGCTGCTGTGAGTGTAGGAGCAGAGTCACAGCGCTTCCAACAGCCTGCGGTCTGTTGTAACCCTTCCTTTTCTCAAGCTGCTGCATGTTAACAGCATCCTTCAGTGGGGGAGTTCCTCAGGGGCTCCGTGGAGCACAGCTGGGGTCCTGTGGGTACAGGACGGCTGATGGGTGCCTGCAGTGCAGCGGGCAGCGTAATCTGGGCTTTTCTTAGAGCTTTGGTGAGTTTCCCTTCCACAAGTGAGTCTCTGTCCTGTGGGACACCAGCCTCCATAGGGGCCAAGGCATGAACCACACACTCAGGAAGCTGGTTGTCATTTGGGGGTTTTGGGGGTTTTTTTGTTTGTTTTTAATTTGAAATAACTCCTTTGAAGCAGATTCAGGGCAGATACCACTGACCTCTTGCCACAACCGTTTAACATGTATTCACAATGATAAAGTCATACAGCTTAAAACACAAAATAAAGGGTGGGGGGAAGAGAAAGAAGCCACTGCCTTTGTGTGAGTTGGGGTCCCAGGCTGGGGAGAGCGGCCTCATGGGTCCAGTCTCATCCCTGTGGCTGCAGCCGTGCTGCACTGGGGCCATGCACCCAGTCTCGAGTTGAGGCCTTTGGTCATGAAGTCTCTGGGTCCTCCACTGCCTCGTACTCCACCTCTCCTCCCCGCAGCGTGCCTGGGGAGCCATGGGACACATCCTTCCGTGTGTGCTCCCACTCCTCTTCTCAGCAGCGTACCTCCATGGTCCTGGGTGGTGTGGGTGTGTGCAGCCTCCTTATGCATTGTGTATGTGGTTTCTGTTGGGTCTGGGGGTCAGTCGAGGAGTATATGTCTGTCTTTCTGGACATGTGTATGTGTTGTGTAGCAGTGCTCTGGTTCAATAAAGCTTTCATATACATAGCAGCAATGAAGTCTTGCCATCAGGTGACATAAAGGGGCAGCTACTGGGCAGGGCTAGTGGACGTGGTGAGGACCGCAGCCCCTCTCTGTTTGCTCTTCCTCTTCTTGGTGCCAGACTTAGCGTCTTTGGTGTCTTTCCGATTCCTGTTCCCATTCGCATTATCTTGCTTTCCTTGTTCTTCCTTCTTCTTCCTTTTCCCTGCAGCAAAGCAAAGAGGCATCATGGGGCTTTCCAGCAGAGCCCAGCTAGCCCATAGCCCACTGCTGCTGATGGTGGCCAAAAGGCCCTGCTCCCATCCTCATGCCCTATCTGCCAGTCTGTGCTCTGCACTGTGAGCTGCTGCCTAAATACAAATGGGAAAGAAGGATCAAATCTGGATTTAGCTTTGTAATCATCAGTCTCCAGCAGAAGTGTGAACACTTGCACTTCTTCGGGGCTGCATACCAAGTCCCTGAGCTAACGCTGCTGTGTGCATCAGAGGAACAGCTTGGCCACAGTGGTGTTAGTCACTGCTCTAAGCACTCAACCCAGCTGCAAATCTTGTCCATCCCATAAGAGAATGCCCAAACCACCATTCATCCCCCAGACACTCTAAATCCAGGCAAAAACTCAGACCTAAGCGCTCTGGGAGAGGAGAAGATGACTCCCACCCCTGCAGCGCACAGGCATCCAGCTTTGGCTGCTCGGCTGCCTTGCTTCTGGAACTGGATGACCTCAAGGTCCTTTCCAACCCAAGCTATTCTATAACCCCGTGTGCGCTCACCTTCGGGGCACTGGCTCTTCTGCACCGTGCATCGCCGCACCTCCGTGGTGGCAGGACACAGGGACACGTCTCCGGAGGGAGCCTGCAGAATCCGCCGCGTTCGGTCTTCGTTGCCCTTCTTGAAGCCACAGAGCTTCCTCTTCTTGGAGCAGGGCCCCCAGGGCCCCCACTCACTCATTTCACATTGTGCTGCCAGATAACAAGAGAGGCCAGCCGTGACTCTTGTTTCCCTGCCCCATCAGCTTCTCCCCCACTTTAGGCTTGGATAGATGGGCATTTCCCCAGCAGCTTCCTAAGTTTTCAAGCACCCCCTTCCTTGCCACTGTCTCTCAGGGGTTTGTTTTCTCCCCTAACCCACACTCCAGCAGTTCATGCAACTGGACCCAGCAGATGCCCAAGCGTCACTTACCAGGACTGCTGCACTCCATGGTGCCGTTGGCAGCAGCGTAGCCTTCGGGGCATGTGATGTAGCATCTCCCTTTGTGCAAATACAAACCTTCCTTACATTTTGTGCAAAAGTTGCGACTGAAACAGGACTCACAGTTCTCAATTTTGCATTCTGTGGGGGAAAAACAACCAACCACAAAGGCATCATGAAGCCTGCTGTGAACAAACAGCTCAGGAAGCTCTTGGCTGCTAAGTAGAGTTCATTCCTGGCCCCAGGGGCTCTGCCAACAGCCAGGGCAAGTCTCTGAATGTCCTGCCAGGCCTGGTTGTGTCTTTGCATCCTTCCCTGGTACAGGACAGAGCTACTGTGCTGCGGCTCCCATAGGCAGCAGCAGCCGCTGTGAGATCCAAATCAGGATCGGGGTGGAAAAGGTTTGGGCTGATGTTCAGCTTGAGCAATACTCAGCCAGAGTGGGACAGTGCAGAGAATAAAGTCCTGTGCCAACAGCTCCAGCTGAAGCTATAATATGGGCTGCAAAGAATCGGGGTTAGATGGAAATCTGGCCATGAGGGTGGTTCGCGTGAAGCTGAAGGGAAGTGATCCTATTTTTCCATGTCCAGCTTCTTTCTGCTGCTCTGGCTGAAAGAGGCAGCCCCAGGCTAAGGATCATGGTTCAGAGAGATGCTTGGCTATGATGAACGGGCAGAGGAGGTGGAAAAGGTAATTGTGCAAGCAGTACCTTAAAAGCTGAAAGCATCTTCCCCTTCTTCCCCATAGAGAAGGAAGGGATCAGTATGACTGCGTAAATTATGGGGTGATTCCCTGGGTAACTTGGTGCCTTCTGCCCTTTGATACAGGCATAGCATCTCACCTCACTGGAGGCGGCCCCTCAAAGCAACGCCACCCTCTCACATTGCACCCATTCCCTCCCATACTCACTGATGCACTTGTTCATGTCTGTATTGCGAAGGCCAAAGTATCCCAGTGGACAAGATGGTAGGCAAATGCCAATTTGCCGGATATCATTCCTCTCCAGAAGGATGAAGAGTTTGGGGGAGCATCTCAGGCACCCATTGAACTCGGAGCACAGGTCGCAGCCTCTGGCACAGCCCTGACTCAGCTCGGTGCTAACTGGAAAGGCAAGAGGAGAGGCAGTGATTAGTGCCTGTGTGCATGGCTGGGCTCTGCACGCATTGGGGTTGACCCCAAAACACCATCGAGAAAGGAAGGGACCAGGGCAGGGCAAAGGCTGGGGTCCGGCTGCACTGATGTGTTCCCAGCACCGCTCCTGATGCCCACAGGCACCAGCATCAAGCGCAGGCGTGAGGGTCCCAACAGCAGCAGCAGCACCCAGAAGCAGCCACCAGCTCAAGAGGGTCCCAGCTGTCTCCCACCATGCAGGCACCCACAGGGGACACGTGTCTGGGTGGACCAGTGCATCCCTGCCATGTCCCCTCTTGGAGCAGGCGGTGCCACCCAGCCGAGCCATGGGCATGGTGCAGGACAAGCGGGGACCAGAGCCAAGGAGTGCTGGAGCAAAACCATCTGACTAATTCTGTGCTGTGCTCCGAGCCAGGCCGCGTCCCGAGCTAGGTCTCGCTGTGACCCTGCTTATGTTAACTATATCTGGCAGTGCAGGAGATTTCACTGCCCCCAAAATAGAGATGTGTTCTCAGCTCCTAAATCCAGTCCAAGAAAAATACTCAATCCCATGTCTTGAGAGAGTTTTCTGCTTTTAATTATCATATAAAAATGCTGCTTGTTTTGAAACCAATAGCATTCTTTGCAGGCTAGAATGCAGGTTATTTTTATTAGTTTATTATGCAAGCAGTGTCCTTGTTTATAGAAAAGCTGTGGATTTAAAAAGATGTATTCTTTTGGTAGACCACGTTCACTGCCCCTCAAAAGCAAGCGCGGAGCACCACAGTGTTCACATGCCAGACCAAGAGGTAGCAAAACTTTCCTCTCCCCCTCCAGTGACCCAAGACCCCAGCAGCTCCTCTGCTGCCTGTCCCAGCCCCATCGCTGGGTCCTCAGGCATGGAAAGTGACACGGAAAGCAGAGGGGGTCCCCATCCCTGCGGATCCTCAGTGCAAGGGGGTTTGCTGGGTCTGCTCTGGGATGTCCCCTTGGGATTCTGGGCCCTGGCCCCTCGTACGGAGTGATTCCCAGGGGATGTGGCCCCGTTCCTCCTGCAGCGCTGGGCCGCGGAGCCAAGGTCTGCCTCTATGGCAAAGGTATAAACCGGGCCCTCGCTGGAAATTGCACTTTATAGCATTAGCCATGACGTCAAGTTTTCCTTGTTCTCACAGGGCTCAGCAGTCCCAGTTTTAATAGAAAATCATTTTTATATAATTTAATTTAAACCAGTTTTAATGTAAAACAGTTCTACCAGCGAGCTTACATAAACGAGGGCAAACCCGTGCCGCTGCTCTCGTGCCGATGCAGCCTGGTTGCCCTGCGTGGAGCCCCAAGCTGGGACCAGCCAAGCATCCTCCAGGCTGGAGGGTTGCTTAAACCCCCACACACCTCGGGTTGCACTGGGCCACCCCTTAGCCTGTGTCAGGTCCAGTGTGGGGCAATGAAATGCACATCTCTGAGTGGGAGTGTGATTTAGGGCTGCTCCAAGGACTCCCGGGGCACCCCTGTGTTGGCAAAACGCATTCACCGTGTGCCCGAAGCGCGCAGCACCACGAGAAGAAGTAGAGAAGAAAAAGCGTTTCATACATACTTCGTCTTTGCCTCTTGCCCTTCACCACTTTGCTGCTGCCCGTTAGATCCATGGAGCTTAGAAAAACCACCACCACAAACAGTCCAAGCTGCATAGTAACTCTCCAGCGCTGCAGCCCCTCCGTCGCAGGGTGGTCGGAGGAGCCCGCTCCTCAGCTGGGGATCTCTGTCTGCCGCTGCTAAAACGTCTTGGGCGGGATCAGAGCTGAGAGTCTGTGCGCGAAGCCTGGTACAGGACCATATCCACAAACTACATCAGCGACAGCGAGCTTAGGTAGCAGGTAACATGGCTCTACCTTCATCCCCGTAAGGAGCGCAGGAGCTTGGCTCTAGTCCCATCGGGGGGCTCTGGCAGCGAGCTGCTTGCTGTTTCCAAGTGCGCTCGGAGGGACTGCAAAGGAAGAGGAGAACAGATTAACTCAACAGCCGACATCGCTCCCGGAACGGTTGGGCTCGGCACTGCAGCGGGCAAGCACGGAAGCTGTGGGTTGAACCGGGGGAGCAGCACATAAGGGGTGCAGGCAGACAGCGGCCCCCGCAGTGGGGCAAACGGCCCCCCGACC
>JAVHNF010067731.1:17308-30820 GCA_034783455.1 Micropsitta finschii | reverse complement strand
CATTTAAAAAAGCTTAAATTGTTTTCAATAGTTCTTGCAAAGTTAACCCCCCCAAGAGATACCGCTCTCTGTCAAGCCCCAGAACGACAGGGAACAGAAGTACCTGCTGTATCTTCCTCTATTCCCTATATGGCAGTGTTCTCAATTAGGCTTTTGCTGAATCCTGCAGCAGGCAGAGCAGAGAATAGAGGCCACTAGCCTGGGAATGTGGAACTTGCTCGAGTATGCACATGCTGTATTTGAGGGCACATGTTAATGCCCTTCCTGCTCTTGCAGTAGTAAAGTGGGGTAGAATTTTTTTAAACTGCAAGTAAAGTTTAGATACTTTCTGGCATAAGAAGTTTTGGCTTTTTTTTTTTTTCTAGGAAATGAATGAAAATCTGGGGAGAAACAACTGCAGTGGCTACTTGTAACTAAGTCTAATTCTTGTAATTCAGCTACTGTGTAGAAAATCACCAGATACATTTATAAACTGGCAGTTAGATTGTCTATGTTATTAAAGATGGAGCTGTACTTCACAATTCTTTCTTACGTTCTTCTAAAGTATAAGGAATGGGGAAAACATTGAAACTGAGCAGGATTATTGTTCAGAAGTTTTGTTTTATTAATGTAGTGGGTTTAACTGTTAAAATACAGATAACTACACTAGCTTTCAGTGATGAGGTTTATCTCCCTGATGTAAACACTTCATATGGTCTGAGTCAAAATGAAACAGTTGAGAAAATGTGTAATGACTTTAAAAGACTTTTACTTGAGGTGGAAAAATACAAAACCCCTATGGAAAGGATTGGAGTATCCAACATCAGGGTAATAATTGCAGCTGCTTGCATACGCATTTGTGGAGTATGTCCCTCATAGTTCAACAGTGTTCAAGGAACATCTGTGGTAGTTCTTTTTTCAGCCTCCTCTTTACTATCAGGATGTCATCTAGAAGCTTGAACTGCCCATCCCAGCCTTTATTCCATGTAGGAAAAAAAAATACTCCAGGAAGAAAAGGGATACTTATAGCTTACCTGAAAAGAACTCCAGGTTCTACTATAGACACAGCTCTTCATAACGTTTTCCTACTATGTTAAAAAATAAAAGCAAGTGGAACACAGATCAGTTCATTATGGAATTTTAGCTGGAAGAATGAGGGTAAAAAGAAGACTTGCCAGTTTATACCTTAAAGTTGAGTGTATTTTAACTATAAAGCAGGTGGGAAAGTTCAAGTTTGCCAGCTAATCAACAGCCAGAAAAGTCCAAGTTGTTTCCAGGGGTATAACAGCAGAGAACTTGGTATTAAGTAGCTGTGAAGCACTGTATGTGCCAAACTGTGTAAAAGCCTCCTGAAAGTGTAAAATAAAGAAACATTCCAACGTGGCCCTTCCCTTCAAATTTCTAATTTTCATATCAGAAGCAATCTGCTGAATGTGAAATGGCCTTTTTCATTATACCAGTCTTGACAGTCACAGGTGGATAGTGATTATGTAAGACAGAATTGAAATACACAAGACCGTACCCTGATCGCTGCTTCTCTCCAAGTTTAAGCTTACCAAAAATTCTGACCTTATCAAAAAACAACCACTTTCCTGGTGTACAAATAATTACCTACCTGAGACATCAATAATAGAAGCAAACAGTTGCAATAACACTTTTCAAATCAAACAAGACCTTGTGCAGACACAGTCTGAGGGAATTTTTTTTCTTTTTAGTTGAAATATTTAAACTTCAGCATCTGTGGTTTTAGGTTTCCAGAAACAGATTCTGGGAAGCTACCAATACGATTAATGTATCTTTATCAAGAGTATGTTCTTGATAATACAAGCCTTGGCCTAATGTGTAATGCTAGGAAGAGAACTCTGAGGCTGAATGATCAGTCAGATGTCAGGAGGATTTGTCTTTTTTGGTTTTTTAATCTTGTAAGAAATTAGAAATTGCAGAGAGCAAGCAGATCCCATAGATACAGTAAGTTACCTATTTTTAGACCATTTTTACTGCTGCACACCATGCTTAACTCCAAATATACTGGCACCAAGCAACTCACCATCTTCCCCTCTGGGAAAAAACACTGGATAAGCTCGTGACACTTTTGCTTCAGGTACGTGGTCAGAGGTTACAGTCACACTTTGTTGCCTGCAGACCTATAGTCCTTAATTTCATTTCCTAAGCTTAGCATCACGCTTTTACTTTATACATACATACATACATATAAACAAACGCTGTACTGAGTTTGTATATACAACACAGACCCGCCTGCCTTGTCTTTGATTGTGTTTCATTTGTTCATTATACAGAAAACGTTGAGCAGAAGCAGTCTCAGAGGTGGGTCATTACTGAAAGAAAAGCTCATCACTCCCAGTTATAAGCAGAGTAGCTTTTAGAACTAATGAGAAAAAAAAAAACTGAAACAAAACAACAACAAAAAAGGCTATTGGCAAAACCTGTCTTGGATGCGTCCTTGGTAAGCAGAAGACTTTTAAACCCCCAGCTAAGTATAACTTGTATAAAAGCATTTGCTTCTTAAACAGTAAACCTGATTTGTAACACATCACCAAATTTAAGCATTGCAAATGAATTATGGCATATTTTTAAGGAGATCTCAGAGGTTTAAAATCAGTAGTATGAAACTGCAATAAATGGCTCTTTCCAAGTGAGTTAAAAACTGCCTTTTAATTACTAGGAAACAGTGACATTGTTACCGATGATCTCTGCAAATTTTCTAAAACGTAAGGTAAAAGCCCATACTGCTCTTTTAAGCAACTAGCTGCAGTATCAGTCTCTGTTAGAGCTTGAAGAAAACTACAACTTCATTTTATTTGCTTTGAATCAGATAAAAAGTTGCTTTATTTTTTAGCTAGATTATAGTTCTATAACAGTATTCAGCAATTACAGAAACTGCATCAAAATTAAGTACCTCTTACAATTCATAATCGGCACATCCTCCGTAAAAGTGGAGGTTGAAGTTACTGAACACAGGAAGTGAACACTTGCCAGAGCTGACTGAAAAATACAGATTTTTTACATCTAAAGCTATACAAAAGTTAGCTGTCATTTATAATTTAATATGAAATCCTGTATTTTGTAGATAATATTCCATTCTAATACTGAAGCTCAAAGAATCTTTTCATGTTATTTTTAACAAACCTTCTCCTTCATCAGGTTCTAAAAGGAAAATAAAAAGCTCAATGCAGGGTGTGTATTGAGATCACTGAGCTCTGCCAAATACCACTTCAGCTAATTCTTTTTTAAAAATTCCTGCCTCACTTGATGTGTCTTGCGATTTTTCCCGAAGGAATTCCTAACAAAGCTTACATTGATGAACCCCAAACTTAAATTGGTGGAAAAAGTCGCTGCTCCTATGGAAGGAGAGTTTGCGCCTTTGAGGTTAAATGCACAGCAGAAAATAATTTATAAATTTTTTTATTTTTTTTTTAATGTAATTTGCTTTTTGGAGAAAAACCTGTATTTGAGGGATTTTCACATAGTACTGACTTGTCTCACCTTGCCGATACAGGGAACTCTTCAGAGTGAGTATATCGAGTATTTTTCACATAGCTTGAGCATAAACTGAGTTTTAGTTTGCCAGAACTTTTAATCAGATTTTAATTTTTTTAAATTTCCAATGTGAAATACAAGTTCAGGATTTTCCCATTTTCTTATTTTCTTCATTTTTATATTTTTTAGGATATTATCTAAGTACAGGATAATTAAGTAAAAAAAATTACTTGCCCAAGATGTAGACTGAAGGCCTGAAAAGAAAGGCAAAAGTACTTTGTGCCTCTGTTACAACTTCTTTAAAGGTCTTTAAATCAAAGACAGCAAAAAGATGATTATATTAAAAAAAGAAACAAACATGTGGAACTGATTCTTTAAGTAAAAGCAACTATGATAAAAGTCTACTGAAGGGATTATGTGGTATCACAGCTTCTAAATTCTAACTCGTGTTTCAGGGCTTGGGGGCAGGGGAAAACCAAATAAAGATCAGTGTTCAGGCAGACTCAATAAAACCAAGTAATCAGCTTAAGTAAAACATTTGTTTCTAGCTAATAAGCTCAGTGCCACAAATTACTTTCTTTAAGTGGTCTGACATTTCTTCCATTTAAGTATTACCTGTCTTTAGACTTGCCATTGAAATGTGCCACAAACGCAGAAGTACTTGCCCTGATGTATTTCCCAGTAATCTTAATCTTTTTGTGTTTCAGCTGCCCTAAAAAGTTTGAGGAAAAAAAAGAAGAATAAAACATCAGTTGTGCTTTAGGTGAAGTATGGACTCAATGCAAATAACTGAATTATGTTCATTGTATTGCAAGCTTAGTACTACCACTGTAAGCAAACTTCATTTCAGTCCACTTTAAATAATAAGCACATAGTGCTCCCCAAACTTTTTTAATTTTAGTCTTCAAGATTGAAGTGATTCGAAGTCACTTGTCAGAATTCTTGAAAATAAGGGTGCTGTAATGCTTGATGAGCAGCAATTCTCTCATCAGGATCATATTTAATCATTGCGTACAGGAGAGAGAAGTCTTTGGAAGGCAAACTGTACATAACAGGAGGTATTCCTTTTCCTTTTTTAAAGGAGAAACCCAACCTTGCAATTCTTGACCTGTATTAAGGAAGTTGAGAGCAAATAGTTACTCATGCGTATTAAGGGAGCATTACATTATACTGAAAAAGAAAATAAATTCTCATCTGATTTAGGTAATCATTTATTAAGGAGAAGTCTGTAATAACTGGGGGGGAGGGGGGGGCGGGGCAAGGAAATGCTTCCTTTCCTAACAAGTTATGTCATTGTCCTTAAAGTTACTATGGAAATAAAAGGCCATATAAGAGTGATACAGGCTCAGATTTCCTCTGCTCTGCCTACAAGCAGCATGAATGTGACGATCCCTGGGTAGGGATAGAGGACACCGCTTTTCGGTGTCCCAGTACAGTTAGATTAGCATGGTGGTTCCCTGAGCAGAAATTGCAGTTGTACAGTCATACAGTGGATATTTAAATAGTGAGATTAATAACTAAGGAGGCACATACTTACTGCTTGAACTTGTGGAGAGCTTTGTTAGCCAGAATGCCTGTAACATCGTGGATTTTTAAAATTTGGTTCAGCTCATTAGATCCAGGAAAGAGAGGCTGAAAATTGCAAGGTAAGAGACAGTTTTAACACTAGATAATCATAGAATACTTTGGGTTGGACAGGACCTTACAGATAATCCAGTTCCAACCCGCTGCCCTTGGGCAGGGACAACTTCCACTAGACCAGGCTGCTCAAAGCCCCATCCAACCTGGCCTTGAACACGTCCAGGGACAGGGCAGCCACAGCTTCTCTTGGCAACCTGTGTCAGTGCCTCACCACACTCACACTAAATAATTTCTTCCCAATACCTAATATAAATCTCCCTCTGTCATCTAAAAGCCATTCCCACTTGTCCTATCACTACATGCACTTTTAAAAGGTCCCTTTCAAGCTTTCTTGTATGCCCCCTTTATGTACTTGACAGCTGCTAGAAGGTCTCCCTAGAGCCTTCTCCAGGCTGAACAAGCACAGCTCCCTCAGCCCGTCGTCGTAAGAGAGGTGCTCCAGCCCTCTGATGATCTCTGTGGCCCTCCTCTGGACCCACTCCAACAGGTCCACCTTGTGTTGAGAGCCCCAGAGCTGAATGCAGTACTGCAGGTGAGGTCTCATGAGAGTAGGGCAGAGGGAGAGAATCCCCTCTTTGGCTTTCTGGCTTTTTTCCCCTTGGTTGGCTTTCTGGGCTGTGAGCAGACACTGCTGGGTCATGTTTTATTTCTCATCAACCAACACCCCGAAGTCCTCCTCAGGGCTGCTCTCAATCCATTCTCCACCCAGCCTGTATTTGTGCTTAGGATTGCCCTGACCAAGGTGTAGGACCTTGCCCTTGGCCTTGTTGAACTTCATGAGAAGACACAATTAAAATAGTTAAAGTGGTACAACTGCCACTTTTGTTAAAAATAATTCATTTATGAGGTAGATTCATTTTAGAATTACTCACTTGTGGATAGTTAAATACCAGCAGCTGAAGGATAATGTAAGCAGCAGATTCATACAACTGCATGTCTGGATGGAAAGATGGGTTACTAAACAGAAACTTGTAGCTGCCCTCTCTTCACAGGTTTGAGATAAAGTATGTAAAGAGACACTGCCTGGTGAAAGGCAATGGATATGGGATTGTGTTTTCTTCTAGTGAAGTGGCAGATCCCAGAAAAAGATTTCAAGACAGCAGAGTCAAGCAGTCTTTCTTGCTGTGTATACACACAGAAATATATATTTGTAAAAAACATTCCATTCCTAACACACAGGTCCTTTGCAAGCTGCAGTCCTAGAAAGATGGCAATTTGAACTGCACTCCTGAGCTTGATTCTCAGTTAATATAAAACTTGCAGAGTCCTTGAAAACACCGTTATCACAATAGAGCAATCCGATGTAACAAGTTAGGTCCACTAACATTAGTTTCTTGTACATGTTGCTTTTTCCTGTATCAGCAGAACATTGCCTTGGACTTACAATTGAAAAAAAACTTCAGTAGCACCACGTGATCCTTGACAGGAAAACACTCAGCCCTATTTGTAGATGGGAAACTTCTTTTAACTGTTTGTAAATTCAATCAAACAGCTGGCTGCACACTTCTCTGAATGTCTTCATAATACTTCGAGTAGAGGAAGGAAAGAAAAGGGATCCGATTCATGTTCTGTAGCTACATCAAGACAAGCAGTCGGTAGTAGCTTTTGTGTGAACTACCAAATGTAGTTTAGTTCTGCTAAATGTAAAACTATAGCATGGTGAAGAACTGTGTAGTCCACCAAAAAACCTGTAATTCAGGAAACATGATTTATAAGGAGCATATAGAGAGAGACCATGATTTAAAAAATAAGGACAGCTGCAAAAAAGACTAAAAATTCTTACACAATGTGGTGTGAAACATAAAGGCTTTCACAAAACATTCAACAGCAGAACTGCAAAATGCATTTAAAAACATACCCCTGTCCATAGCTTCCTTTAGCTTGGCAAGATTCTAATTTGGTAATTCCCGATAAACTTCCCTCCTTTCTCTTTGAGCACATCTGTCAGGTCTTTGAACATATGCAGTGGTTGCAAAGAATGAAATTGCTACATTAAGCTAAAATTACATAGAAATATCTTTGAGGGTTTTTTGCCCTAAGTAAACGTAAGTTTGTGGTGTGTAATTTTCTTGCCAAACTTCAAAGCCCACTTGATTCAAACAGAAATGGAAATCCATGGCATTTTTAAAGCTTTTGGTCCCATTACGCTGCAAGAGAACTGCCACATTTAGGATTTTTTTTTTGGTTAACAGTTTTCTGACCAAGGTAGAGCTTTTTCTACAAGTTAGCAGGCAAAGCATAAGGGTTGTCATTTAATGCAATGGTGATGGCAGCAGCTGCACTTGCCATGTGGAGGAGGAGGAAAGAAGGAAAGCAAATGTTACCACTCCTGGTTGCATATCAGAGACAGCAGCGTAGGAAGAGAATAAAGAACTGCTGCTGTTGCTAGGGCACAAAGATAGTGGAGAAATACTCATGGTGGTGATTTTACCTTTTTAATTGAGGACTAGTGATGATTTTTTTGACTTACAGCTTCATCATCATCAAAAAACTTAAAAGGACTTTGTGTTTTCCTGATCTCTTCCTTCATTGGAATCTGACTTCAAAATACTCTAGGACATCAAGTCCTGGTACAAGGGTCTTAAACACACTATATTATAAATCAAACTAGTAAATCAGAGGAGTGTCTTCTCTCATTTCCTCTGGTTTTGCAGAATAGCAAATCAAAAAAAGAGGAAAAAAATGTACTATCAAATGCGTTAACAAGATTGAGAACATGATGCTCATGAGAGGAGATGAGCCATACAATATTCAGAGATAAAGCAGAGAAAATCCATTTTTACCAAACTCGAATATGAAGCCAATGAGGGGAAAAAAAGAAAAAAAAAAAAAAAACAAAACAACAAAAAACAGGAAAAACAAACAACAAAACAATCAGCTGCTCAAAAATGTTGTTTTCCTTGTAAATAGTTTTTGTTGGTATTAAGTTTTCTTGAACATCACACTGCTTTATTACTATCCTGCCATAGGGTGAAGGGAGTGCCAGACAAGGCAAGATTACTGCCTCATGAACCTGCAGACTGATCGCTTCCACAAAACCCTGAAAACAAAGACCATATTACCCATAGCACTTGCTTCTGATTTATTTACCTTTGATTATCTTCATTAATAATAATAAAATGCTCCACTGAACACTGTAACTTGTAATTTCATAGAAAACACAGCCAGCACCTCACATACCAATTTTGCAGCTGTAGCTGCCACTTGTTAGTAAGCTGTAGCAACTGTAGTAACCACTTGTTAGTAAGCATTCATGTGTTCTGTACCAGCATGTGGAGATGATTCTCTATGTGGCTGCTCAGAATAGATACTCCTACAAGATCCAAAATCTCCTAACATCAGGGTATTTTGATGTTAGGATACAAAAAAAAAGTATTTTGACAAATCAGAAACACTGAAATATTCAAGCAAAGATTTCCTTTAAATGTGTGAAGTAGTCATTATAAAAGAAATCACAGATTACTTTAAACTTTCAGAAATCCCCAGAGTAGTAATATAGCAGTAAAACTGCATTTAAATAGCAAGTAAGTCCAGGCTTGAAGTATCTGTGTCCCATAATATGTGCAAATATCCTCTGTACATCATTAAAGAAAGACCTAAGAGTTAATAGATAAACATATGGACTGTTACTAAGGGGAAGACTGCTAAATAGAACATCTGGATTGTTATTTTCTGAGGGTCCTTGTGTTTAGCAGCGATATAACAGGTGGCTTTGGCTCCTCTGTAATGGCTTCTGTACACTTTTAAGACTTTTAAGAAAAATTTATGTCCAGAAAATCAAATTCCATAAACTGAATTTTTAAATCTTTTCTTGTCAGATATTAGCAAAATAACATTCTGAAACAGTCAGGAGAATAGATTTGAATGAAGAAATCTTCTGAAAGCTGACACCTTCTGCTCTATTTGTATAACTTCCACTAAATGTAGGAATTGAATGTAGAAAGATTGAGAAGCAGAACTGAACTCCACTGCTTGTTCAAGGTTAACACAGAAAGGAAGATATATATTAATAAATGATAGAGAACAGGTTTTGAGATTGGAGTGAGCACATGCAGGCTGTAATGCATCTGATTCATTTCAGATTTTAGCCAATAACAAACTTCCTTGTTCATTCCTGTAGATCAGGAATATAATATTAGAGGTAACTGCCTATATATTTTTTAAAACCTGTGCTTTTATTCATGAGGAAGCATTACCTTCTCAAAAGAGAAAAATACTGATACACTCCACTTGTAGTTAAATATTCTCATATAAAACGGACTACCATTATTAATATGTTTTCTGGTTTCACACCTCTGTGAAATACCCCATTTCTGTACCAATATAAACACATCAGAGAAAACAGGTCAGTAAAAAGAGACACATTATCAGTGCTTCCAGTTATTTGTTACAAAGAAGCAAACAAAAAACCCTTGAAGGAACTAACACTTTCTTCAAACAGCATAGTAAAAATAACTGGATTTTGCCACCATGATGAGACAACAGTTCCAGGTATGGGAGTGGGGAAAGGGCAACCTCAAGGAGAGGCCAGGCTTTTTGCTTTTGCTCTCGCCAGCGCTACCAGAGGTTGTAAGGGCTGCCGGCTCCCAGAGGGCTTCCTGCAGCAGGTACCAGAGCTCCTCTGGGGAGCTGGTGGCCACGTGGGCTGCTCGCTTGCTGCCCCAAGGCTCTGCTATAGGCAAAGATGAGTCTGTGCAACAGCCTGTTCTCTCCCTGCAGCAGTCTGCGACCCAGGCAACTCTAAGTCTCTGCTTAGAGATGACTCTAGAATAAATGTATGACACATTTACTGTAAAGCTGCTGTTGAACCAAGTCTCTTACCTACCTATGCAATCAAGAGATTTGCATAACCAGTACATGGAGTTCTTAACATTTTTTTCAGGTAATGGCTTTCTTCCTAGAATTAAAATTTCAAGTTGTACAGGTTCTTTTTAGCAAACAACAGAATAAAACCCAATTACTCTTCAGCTTCCAGCAGTGCATCGATATTACCTTTTTCAATTATACTATTTCTATCACTTATTGGTAGCCTTGCAATCCATTTCTACTCAACCTCAGACATATTTAGATTTCAGCATGTACTAGAATAGCTCAGCAAACTGTCAATTCAGTAGTATGTAATCTGCCTTCGCTTTTACTGCATGTTTTTCCTGCAGTATGTTTCCTCAAGTTCTAACAGAACTGCAGTATTTAACTTCTAAACATCTAATTTCCTCTCTAAATAAAATAACTATCCTTAAGGTTCAAGATTCATATCAACCACCTCACACTACTGCAGTGCTTAAATGAGTGATTCACATTTGACTTGCAAATTAAAGGTTAACCTATGTAGTTTAGCCTGCCATTGCTGTTGCACAATAATGACTTATAAAATTTATCTATTTTTCACGAGCTATTCAGTAACTACTCAGCTTTTTTGTTTATAGGCTCCAAAGGCCTTTTAATCTTGCTATAATGCCTTTATGTAACGCTGCAATGTCATCAAGGGAGGCAGAAATGATCACATTTTTGAAAAACAAAGCAGGTACTGATCTGCCTGATGACAGCAGTATGAGTAATTGGCTGGGGAGGAGGAGGAGGGAGATTATCAAACACTAACTCATTGAGGCTGCAAGTCCTAGCAGCCAGTGGGACTTGTGTTCCTAACTGATTACAGTACTCCTCCAGTCAGCCACATAATCCACTGAGCAGGATTAGATAACAAAGCACTTGAAACAGAGCACCATTGACATGGGGAACTGTGGTATTATTACCCCAGTAGAGATCAACGGTATTTTCAACACCAGGATTTTTGTCATTTATGGTAGAAAAGTTTTATTTTATAAAATGCAGGTATTCGAACCAACTTGGATCATTATTAGTATGTAAGAAATCACGCCTTCATAAAAAAAGTCATGCTCAATTGTTTTTCCATTACAGATCACCAATAAAATCTGGAGCAGATGCTCTTCTACTTCCAGATTAATCATTAGAGAAACCTCATTTGGAAGTAATGATGAAGTGAATCACAGCACTTGAGGCTGCAATCATTTCCGCTTGAGGCATCTTCCCCACCTCTCTCTGAGCCATAGTTTTTTCATCGCTTTATATGTCTGAACTGTTCTTGATTAAACAAAAGGCAAGTCCATTTTTCAGTGATACCAATATTAATAATTAATAGGAGTAGAATTATGACTTTGTAAGACAAAAATAGCTTTGTCTTGATTGAAATAATGTGAATGTCAGTTTATTAAGGAAAAGACCAAAAAGACCAACTTTCCACATTTGTAGCATTACAGTGAACTGTTCTCATAATTACAGAAGTGTCTCTGTACGCCTTGTTAAATTAGAAATTCCTTTTCAGTCAACCCCTGCTTCAAGAATTTCTTTCTAACTTAAAGCTTTATAAAATTGCTCTGCACCTCTATTAAACTTAATTTTGCAAGACAGAGTGGTCAGGAAATGACAGGCATTCACGTTACTATGCACTGTAGGACTTTACAAAAGACTACAAATCATCTGAAATGTAACTACTTCTGTGCACTCTGAAACCTGTGACAGAGCATTGCTAATGAACAATTTAATTGTTCTACAAATTAGTAATGCACTCCTTCAAGTCACAGCCCTGAAAATTCAAAAGGAGCTCTTTCACGTGCCATTGCTACCAAGATATCCTCAGTCAATACCTGCTCTGGCTCAGAACTAAGATTAAGTTTTCTAATATAATTACGTACTTGGAGTCTTTGCCCTATTTATTGTTTGGGATAACTGCCATGTTACACGGCATGGCTTTGCAATAAGCCACAAGGAGAGTTGCCTGGGGGAGAAAACAAATAAAAACCTATTTCTGCCCATAGGAAACTGTGGTGTTGACACATCTACTATGAAACTCCAAAATTCATTTCTGAAAAATGCAAAGCACTTGACACAAATTAATATTTTAAAATATCAAAATATATTTTAATTTATTACAATCTCGACAAGAATCTGTTTTTCATTTTCCCATTTTATCCTATGATTTGACAAGCTCTGCCCCATCTGCCACCAACCTATGCAAAGTGAAAAAAAAACACTGGATCATAGGAAAAATCAATCCAGACACAAAATCCAGACCATAAAAAATTAATTAGCAATTAATGGAAGTTTAGGTAGACCCAGATTAATGTTCAGATAACCTCTAACTGCAGCACTTCAGTTTACAACTGAACACAAATTCACTTTGAAATGATTCCATGCCACAGAAAAGGAGGGGTTTAAAACTAAGTGGTAGAAAAACAGTCGTCTTATGGAAAACTTGAATTTGATAAAAACTGTCTTTTAAAATAAAAACCAAACATAGCAAAACACACTGAAACTATTAGACTAAGTCCCATCTGTATACAATGCTTAATGCAGCAGGCTTTTTCACATGAAAAGAATGAAAGACACTGACAAATGTAACCAAAAGAGTTAAAGAAAAAACCTAAACATTCTGATTTTTCATGACTGAACTACAGTATCTTTCCTGGAAGGAGAAGATGCTTGATTGTTTTTAATGAGGACTCTTTCCTATATGCTATTATTCTGACGTTCCAACTTAACAAATTTATCCTGAAAGAATGGAATGTCTTATTAAAGCCAGCAAATACTAATGTCTGCTTCAGTGATCTGCAAACAACTGTATTTTAATCGCAAATTTTATCTAGGTCAGGAACAGGGTTACTCCCTTTGTTAGAGATCTGAATGCTACTGTCACTAATGTAACATTTGGGAGCAAGTCTTTTATCTATCCTATTACTGAATGACAGTTGCATGCTCAGTTATTTAAATGAATCTCCCAACTGTTAAGGCATTACAATTTTTTAATTATTCAGGAAAAAAAATCCTCTTTTAATATTGAATTTTAAGTGCCCCTTCATTTGCTGTATCCAGCTCCTTTGGTGTCTATATGTGATCTGGTTTTAGATCAGCTTTTGTTCTAAGCTTTCATGTAGGAACTCTCCCTTAAGTGTCATGGGCTCTAACTTGCTTTGACAAACATCTCGAGAATTTTCACATATAAGAGGCTTCAGGAAACAATGTGATTTTATAGAGAAAACTTTCTAAAAGGCATTTTTACTAGATATAAAACCTGAAAATCATTAGTTGTTGATTCAGTAGTTTTTGAAACAAATGGGAATAATTTTCACTTCACACAGGAGTGTATCACTGCACTCCTGACCTAACAAAGAACCTTTTTGAGCTGTATTTTTTTTTTTTTACATAAAGCAATTATTTTCTGTTTTGCCATCAAGGTTATTTCCCTGTTTTCATGTCAAGTTTGACTGTAGAAACAGATGGCCATGGGCATATATCCTTAGAAACCTGCATGTGTCCATGCCTTAAACAAGTGCTTATATTGCACTGGAAAGAAGTGTAAAGCAGAACAACACAAAA
>JAVHNF010067719.1:19863-32269 GCA_034783455.1 Micropsitta finschii | reverse complement strand
CTCTAAGGTTAAAATGACTAGTATTCCAGTAGCTTCTTTAGCAATAAAAAACAGTATTGCACAGTACCCTTGTCTTCATGAGTGATAATTAGATATTTGGGAAGGAATGGAGGTCACTGGTTTTGGTTTGTCTTGGTTTCCTTTTTTTTTCCCCCTCCTTACTATTACTTTGTTGTTATTGAATAATAAATGTCCAAGTGGTGCTGTGAGGATGGAATCCTTAGAACCATATGGGACAAGGAAGCACTTGTACTTCGTTTGCTGTTGGATTCTAGTTCAAGTTGAAAAGTGGAAGTTTTGTTACATTATATATACCAAGTTCGAGGTTTTAGTTCATAAAGAGGTAGGCTAGACATCTGTATTCTTCTGAAGCGTCCCAAATCATGTTATGAACTTTAAAATGAGATACACTAGAGGCATTGTGTCATCCATTAATGAAGTATAGCTGCCTTTTGGAGCTGAATTTTATCACTGCTTAATGTGTACAACAGCACACTCTACATTTAATGATGGGAATGGAGAAATAATGCAACTAGTTGAAAATGCTTGTGAATTGGTAGGTGAAATTAAAATGGCCAGGACACAGGGCTCAACATCCTTGCAGCTTTGCAAAAAGTGACGTTGGATCTCTGACAACAAAAGGTCATGCTTCTCTTTACACATCTTCTGAAAAAGCCACTTCTGCTAGCAGCATGTTTGCCCCTCATGCCATTCTAAGACACTGGTCTTTTTCTGACTCCAAAGTGCCATTTCTCAAATAACCAGCGATGCTTTCTACTGCATGTTGGTGTTGCTTGGAGGTCTTTCATCCATGTACTGAAACAACCCAGCTTTGTTTAGCTTGTGATGCAATGGCTGCAGGGAATGAACTGAGAAATAGTTACATTAGTTTTGAAGTGAGTCTTTGATTGCTTGTGAAGCTCTGCAGGGGGAAGTGATGTGTTGAACAGGTCTTTTACTTGTTGCCCTGCAGCTGAGACAAGGGTGGAGGTGTGGGCAAAATAAAACTGTTTGAATATCCAGGTGATTAAAATGCCACAGTATTGCAGAAACCTATTTCAATTCTTCCTCAGAGAAAAGCTGGTGTTCTTCCCGTAGCGAGGGGGACTCTTCCTCCACCTCCTATGTTCATCACACCACTCCAGGTGGACCAGCCAAACTTATCGAGATTATCTCTGACTGCAACTTGGAGGAAGATCACAATAAGATCTTGACCATCTTATCACAGCAAATCAACAGTAAGGCGACACAGTGCCTCAAAGTGGGTAGCTTCACTATTGAATTGGCTTCGGAACCTAAGGCTGAGGATGAGAACCACCCTCCTGTCTACTCCTCCAGAATGAAGATTTCAGTGCCATCCTACCAGGAGAAGGATGAGAAACCTGAGATACCTGTCTTGGAGACTCCTGATAGTGGAGAGCCATCATGCAAAAGCCCAGAAAACTTAAAGGTCTTTGAGGGAGACCCACTGAACAAACTGGAGGAGAACTTGCATGGGGGAAAAGGCTTGTCTTTTTATGCAGGGGTTTCTCCTGCGGGAAAGATGATCGTCCACAGTTGCAAAGCTAATATGAGCCCCTTGGGCTTGATTCAGGTGGGTCCCTCTGCCTTTACTGTGGAGATTAGATTCAATTTCATCCAGTATCCCACAACTTCTTGAAGGGGAGAACGCTCTTTGATTTGTCTACCTAGTCTTGCCTGTCCAGACAAGGATTCTTAGTATTTGGTGGTATTGCGGCCTCTCCATAAACTTATCCCTTTCAGGATTGACTCAATAACAGGAAATCTGATTAAAAGCCTGAAATCTGATGATTTAGCTTGTCCTTTTGGCCATTTGGGTCTTGGTGGCCCAGGTACAGGATCTCTCTCAAGATCTTTTTGGTGTTTTAGAAAACTGCCTGCAGATGCATTTGACAGATGAATGAATGGTGGGTAGTGAGCACAGAAAGAATCTTTTGTGAGGAAGTGTACACTGGGACAAAACTTTAAAATGAAACTGTAAGCATTAAACTCTGTTTTGCTACAGCTTACTGTTAGCATTCGCTAATAGTCTGCATTGTCTTTGCAGAATAGATGTTGTTCATCAAGAGAATTCATAATTCTAAGTTCAGTGAGTCCTTTCCCTGCAGTTTCATGCTGCCAGCTCGGTCTTATGAATCGGTGGTAGGAACTGTAGGCTTAGGATGAAGATCTTTTTCAGTCAAAGGTATTTGTGGTTATAGTAATACCACTTTCAGGGAAGGCACATAAATGAGAGAATCAGAGTAATATTTATTTTCATGGCACTTTGCAGGTATGGCACCCTTAGAGAAGCTAACGGAGAGAGAAGAATGTAGGGGAGATTTCTTTTATTAAAAGTTGATCAGTAAAGAGAGTCAAGACCTTGTTTAGTCTTGTGTTTAAATACACTTGGCTTCTAGAAGGTATTATCAAACAACCTGGAAGTAAAGCGCAGCACTACCAAAACATCCCATTGACCATTAGGCATAAAACCTGATGTTTAGAAAGGTGCTCTGTTTTCTGCTCTCCCATGCAATCAGTTAAAACTGCAACTTTGAATGTGAAGTTTGTCAACTCACTATACCTTAATTACAGTATCAAATGACAGTACAGATAAGAAGAAAGCCGGTAAGGCTTTTAAAAGCTCTTTCAGAGTTTTGTCCCAATGTATCTGACATAAGTATTCTTTCTTGTGTAATGAAAAGCTTTATCTGATACTGTCCTTGAATTTGGCAACCCATATTTATTCAGGACCATAGTGTAAGTAAAGGGCAGGGAAACTTAAGTGCTAGCTTCATTCCATCTAATTTCAGTGATTTCACATCCTCCTTTGGAGTTAGTGGTTCTGTGTGGGAGTCTGAGTAGCATCTAAAAATCTGTGTTATAAAGATACGACAGAGTTGTTTGAAGTGCTCCCCAGCAATAAGATTAGGAGCTCCCATTCTGAACTTCAGTGCTTTTTTAAAGACACTTAGAAGTCCCATGGAATGAAACACCTCTCCAGAGGTGGTGAATTAGCATTCTTTTCACAAAATTTCCCTTTTCCACTTTTTTCAGGTTAATGATAGAAGGTTTCCTCAGGCCAAACTGCTTTTGGGACAGATGGGGGCATTACATCCTGCCAATCGGCTAGCAGCTTATATCACAGGCAGGCTGCGACACACAGTACTTGGTATCTCATCCCTCAGTACTGTGATCTCCAAGGTAGATTCCACTGCTAAAGCAGCTGCTTCTGGGACACCATCAGTCCAGGTGCCCACAACATCAACTCCCAAAACTACATCTTCCACCAGCACTACTTCAACCCCCACTGTGACGACTCTGAAAACCCATGTCCCAGCACACAGACAGATAGGTAGGTTGGAACTTCTTACTGTGTTTTAAATTGCGTGAAGCTGTAGTAAAAAGTGAGTGTATCCAGCATTGCTGTTGATTTCTGTGCATCAGCGCGTGCTGCCTTTGGCTGCATTGCCTACCTAAACTGCCTCTGCAATTAATAACCTCTTTAAAGCAGAAAGTTTTTATTTTGGCTTCAGAATGAGATTACAGATGTTGACTATTAGTTATTTTTTTAATGCTTCTAGAGCATTTTTCAAGAGGCAAGGAAGGAGTGGATGGAGGCACACTGAATGTTAAGCTTGGACTTTTGTTCTGAGTTTCCTTACTATGATTTTAAATTGTTTTTCATCAAACATCAGTTTAAACGATTAAAGGATTACTCTGATCTCTGGTTCTTCACTGTTAGTTTTTCTGATGATGTTGAACTTATAGTAATAGGGATTCTTACGACCACAAGATGTGTGAAGCAGCAGTGAAAGACAGAATAGGCCAAATCTGGATTAGTGAAGCAACAGGTGTGCAGCCAATAACCACACCAGCCTGTAATGTCCTTGGATTTCACAAGCTAAACAGGGTTGGATTTAAGCAGCACTTTGGGTATCAGAAGAAGCATGTGGTACTTGAATGTGAATTGGTACTGAAATGGTTACCCCAGCATGGCAAGAGAGGAAGTTGACTTTAACTATTGCGTTTTGCATGAGTTTCAAAACCCATATATTAAAATATCTAGTGCCCATCCGCATATTCCCAAAGTTATTTAAGGATCTGAAGAAGCTTTGCAAGAGAAGAGGATGTTACCTGTGTCCTGACAGAACTCTAGTTTCTGATGTTTTGTTTCTTCCTGTCTAAATTTTCATTGCCGTGTAAATGAGTGTGTTGTTTCTCTTGTCCTGCAATAAAACTTACTGTTTTGTGTGTTTATGCCATACTGTTGAAGAGCTGACTATGTTTCATTGATGGTTGAAGTGACTGTTGCATCTGTGATTTAAATGTTCTGGCATATTCTTGGTGAAAAATGCTATATGCATCAATAACTATGGTATTTAAGTTGGGCTTGTTCCATAATCTCTGCCGTTGTACTCACCTGTAGGCATCTGGAGTTGTGTAGTTGCAGTATTAGCATTCTAATCTCTTGGAGAGCAAGGGATTAGGGGAAAGATCTTCCCAATGATCATTGCTTCCCATTGATCAAATTTGTCCCATCTGGTCCTCAGCCCCATGAATGTTGCTGCAGTGAGAAAGGGGACATGGCAAACTCTCTCTCTCTCTCTCTCACCCCTTACCCCTTGGCTGTGTAAGATGTGGATGTAGTAGAAGGGGAATGAAAACCAAGAAGCAGTGAGAAGAGGAAGATCGCACAAGCTGTTACAGGAAGAATTTGAGGCCTAGAAAACAGTTTTGAGCCCATTATTTTGTGCTGTTTAGGTGTTTGTTTTCCTGTGCTGTAATTAGGGTTGTCTGTTTCATGATAAAGAACAGCCCCTCAAGACCCAATTCTTTGTGTGGCCAGGAAGAATGCAACAAAAAGCTATAAAAGTGTGGAATAAAGCAGACTTAATTCTAATATGTGGGGCATGTTCAGGACTGCCATAAAGGTTTCAATTTAATGACAAGGTACAAAGGAAACGGAGGCTCACTTGCATGCTGAAGTTACAGTTGTAGCACCTCATGAAAGGCAAAGAGGAAATCTATCACAATTTTGACCTGCAAGTTTTTATTTGCAGCTGCCCGACCCTCACCCGGTGGAGTGTTCGCACAGTTTGTGATGAACAAAGCCGGAGCTCTGCAGCAGAAGGTTCCTGGAGCGCGCACACGCCAGCCTGTGTCAGGGCCACAGAAGTTCAGTATCAAGCCTACACCAATAATGGTTGTCACTCCTGTGGTTCCCTCAAGGCTATCTTCAGCTCAGTGCACAGTCTCTCCTGGGGTCACTACGGTCACCACCACTTCTCCAGTTATTGTGGAAAGTATCAGTGCGGCAGCATCTTCTGTGACCACTCCTGGCCAGACAAGAGCTAGTGAACCTGCCTGCTCTCCTGCAATTACAGTCACAGCCATTCCTGCAACATCTGGAATCGACATCTTTACTACTCCTTCATCCACCACACCAACTGCCACTGTGAACATAGGAAAAGCAATGGGGACTGTTGTACCAGCAGCAACCCCATCGCTCCCTAAAACTGTAGTAACAACACCAACTCTTACTTGTCCTGTTGTCACAACATCCACTGCTACAGTTGTACTAACAACAGCTGTGACAGCTGCATCTGTGGCGACCACACCAACTTGCTCTGCTGGCTCTCTTCCGATTGTACTGTCAGGAGTCAGTTCGAGTCCTTCACTGACTCCAAAAAAAGGTAAGACTTAGGTGCTTTGGGCTATTACTGCACACACTTCAGGTTTTTATTCTGCCTTTTTCATATCTGCAGTACAGTCTGCAACTGTAGAGCCCAATGTAATTATAGATTCACTTGCCTCACCCTTCTTTCCAAAATAGGTTAAGAAATGTAATCTTTCTAAGTTGCTTGTGTTATTCCTGAGCCAGTAGGGGAGTTTAAAAAAACGCAGGTATCTGGTCAGTGACTGCTATGAAATGAACTGGAAGTTTCACATAATTTGTTAGCCGATAGAAAAGTATAGCACAATTATGACTGCTAGAATTTCATGGCTGGCAGTCCAAGAAGCAGGTATGGGATTGCTCTTGTTAACATGGAAGTCTTCTGAGTTGTAGTTGAGAAATGTCAGTGGAACTGCATGAAAAGATTCTTCTGGCCTTGTTGGTTCTATGTGCGTTCTGTGAATGAAAGAGTTAAAAAAGTTAATTCAAGCAAATTTAAAGAGATACCGTTGTTTCTAAACCACTTGTGCTTGTTTTCACTAAGGATAATTCCTGATTCATAGGCTGTTCTCTGACTTTTTTATATAACTTTAAATATTTCAGATGATGCGCAAGGTATAAACAAGAGTTCCCAGATGTCTCCTGGAACAGAGAAGCGTGTAGGACCTCGATTGCTGCTGATTCCAGTGCATCAGACATGTCCTGCTTTGCGACCACTAAACAGCATGCAGCTTGCTCAGAGGCAGAGGATGGTCCTTCAGCCTCTCAGGAACCCTGGTGGTATGAACCTGTTCAGACATCCTAATGGACAAATAATTCAACTTGTCCCCCTGCAACAGTTTCGAGCTACAGGTGCCCAAACCAGTGTGCAGCCAGTGATGTTCCGCAATCCAGGTACAAAGTCCAGTGTTTCTTGACTGACAAATGCATTACTTAGAAGCTAACAATGTAATAAGTGCTCCATCCATGATGCTTGTTTCCCCTGCTGGAAGTAATTGAAGAGGGTCTAATTTGATTCTGCATGAGTAACTGAAGAGCGTAGTTTAATTAATTCAGATGAAAAGCAACTTAAACACCATGTGTCTAAAATACAGAAAGTGCAGTTAATAGCTAAGTCACCAGGATTTGGGAGTTCTGTGCAGCAAGCGAAAGAGCCTCTGTGTGCGTATGACGGTGGAGCCATATCCATTGTACTGTTGTAACTTAAGTTCTGTTGATCTGGTGATTCAAAACTAATTCTTGTTGGAGATTCTCTTTAAAAGAATGAGCTGCTGTTACCTATGTCTCAGTCATAAAATCATAGATCTGCTGCTCTATTTCTGTTTGGTTTGCATGTTTGTTAGTGCTTTTACAGCAGATGTTCAGATCAGATGTTACACTACAGTACAAAATTGTTGGGGTTTTGCCTCTTTAGAGTGTTAGAAGAAAGGTAAGTTTGCTTTTCAGCTGATTGTAGTGCATAGTTTATAAAGAAGCATCTTGAAGAGAGGGAGGCCAAGTCATGTTCAAAACAGAGGTGAGAGCAAGCATAGTACATGACAAAATGGAGCTGGGAGTAATCCTGTGCCTTAGTTGAGGTTTGAACATGGAGTGTGCTAATGAATCAGTCAAAATGTTCATTGAGTTCCTTTCTGGTTTGGGGCTTTTGCTGTACAGGAGAAACTAATTGCCAGTGGTGGTATTTTTCTTCGTGTCTTACGGAGTTCTGAAATGCCACAGAAGAATTCAGTAAGGAAAAAGGTTGTGGTATAATTGTGTCATCTTGTCAAGGGTTTTCTCTGTGGAAGTTTTTGCAAGCAGGGAAGGGAGAGCTGTGGTGTTTGTGGATTTTTTTTCTAATCTCCATTTTCCTGTTTTCCAGTAAATGCGAATGCAGAGAACTAACTAAATGTAACGCCTTTTTTGATTAGAAAACTTAATGCTAGAGTTTACCATTAGATCTCTCTGTTTTAGAGTACCCATCTCATGTATTTTATTGGGATGTTCCATATGAAAATGAAGCGCTTCATATGTCTGTGGAGTACCAGCTCTTTCATCCCTGAGAATGCTGTCTACTTCTAATACAGCATCAATACTAAAAATAAAAAGAAATAAAAATGCTTTGAGGAAATACTAGTTGATGTTCTGTTTTCCTCACAGGCTCTGTTGTAGGAATCCGGTTGCCTACACCTTCTAAGCCTCCTGAGTCACCTGCATCTCCCACTTCCTCTGTGTCTTCCACTTTGCCTGCCGCAAACTCAGCTGCACAAACTACGATACCCAAGTTATCCCCTACGTCTAACCTAGCCACGCAAGCATCTTCTCTTCTTCCTTCAGTACCAAGTTTTGTGTCACAGGCAGGCACCCTGACTCTGAGGATCGCTCCCGCTGCTGGCAGTGTGACTAATCAGGCAGCCTCTGAATCTAAAATAACCTGCAGCTCAGGTGGTCTGCCAGCTACCACTGCTAATTTCATACCTTTACAATCCGGTAGTTTTGCTTTACTTCAGCTCCCAGGACAGAAGACTGTGCCAAACTCCATTCTGAATCATTTTGCATCTCTTCAGATGAAGAAGAATTACAGGAAAATATGCAAGAAAGAGGAGCCGGATGTTGCTCAGCAGAAGGAGAATGAGAAGGCTTCACGCTCAGATGATGCTATGGAGTCCGAGGTCACAGTGTCAGATAGGAAGCAAGAAGGAAATGAGTTGTCAATTAACCAGTCAAATAATCTTGAAGAGTCAGCATCTGGCACAGTTGCACCTGATAGAAGTTCCACTGCATTAGAGATGGTGGAGAAGGACTCAAAGGTGCTAGAGAGTTCTTGTGATGATAGCACTTCTTCTCAACATGATGTTTCCACAGATGTCATATCATCTGACCACTCATACATCAGTGAGAAGCCAAATGATGAGGAAGAAAAAGAGGCTTTTGAGGAAAAAAAGGACTCTCTCATTTCTGAAACTGTAGTTAAGGCTGTTTCAACTAATTCTGAAGCTGTTTGTGGGTCATCAGATCAGTCTCTAGCTGCTCCTCTGGATAATGCACATCAACAGAGTCTTGAAAATCAGGAGAGTGCACAGTTGAAGAACCATGTGAATGAGCAAACACGTGCTGAACAGGAAGAGAAACCAGTAAAAGAGGAGGAAGGAGATGGACACACACAGATGAAAGAGGACAAGGCAAGTTCTGAGAAGTCACAGAGTCAACAAGAGCAAGGTACACAGCTGGAGAACAAGGAACAGATTGAGACTGAACTGTCTCAGGACAAAGAAGAATGCCAGGGTGATGCTATTCAGCCAGATACGGAAAGGAAGGACAACAGGGGCTCTACAGAAGCAGAAAGTGTAGAGGAGAAACCAGGGAGTAAATGTGATACCAGTTCTGCAAAAGAACAGGATGATGCTTCAGGAGAAGAGCATGCAGTCAGTACCAAGGAAGGCAAAGTAAATGTTGCTGGGCAGGAAGGCAGCAGCAACAAAGAACAAGTCCCTTTTGATTCTCAGGAAGAACTGAAAACGGGTCATGATATTGTAACAAATGTCAACAGTTCTTGGAGCAAAATATCCAGCATTGTACCACCTTTAGAAAATAAAAGTGAGGTGGATAACAAAGCTGATATCTCTGAGAAAAGTGACTTCCCGACACCAGAAGAGAAGACACAGGAACCTCGGCATCCCAAAATGCCCACTCTTGGTATTACAGCTGATGGTATGGAAGAGGAAGAAGAAGATGATGATGAAGAGGATGAAAAAACAGATGATTCTGCTGATGAGATGCTGGATGGTGCTTCTGACTTCCCAAGTGAAGAAGAAATAGATGTTGAGAAAGTGGTAAGCATTTCACTATTTCTGAAGGTCATTTATTTATTTTAATTGACCAACTAACATGTCACAAGCCATGGATTTGGAAGACACAGTATGATCTTTTTGTTCTGGACTTCAGTTTCTTTAGAAAGTCTGGATCAGGGTTCCATGTGGAAATGTCTTCTGTTTCTTCGTAGTTGTATGCTTTTATTATAGGAAGCATTGTAGTGGCCCTGTAGATACTACCTGGTTTTCAGATAAAAGGAGTTCTATTGAGCAAGCTGTGACAGAACCATTACATGTTTATTTACTAAAGCAGCTTGGTTCTTTGCAATATGACTTACAATCCTAAAATGTAGTAGCCCATCTGTTTCTGTTAATTTAAGCTGCTTCCTTTTACTTCATCTTTATAGCTTCTAGTTAAAATTCACGAAGGAATGTTTGAATCTCCCCTTAAATTCCTCTTGAAATTTAGAAAGATATTCAAGTAGTGCTTGAAAGCTGTCATTCCATATGCGATAGAAAGCAAATTGCTTTGGAAGTCACAAAATGAGAGTAAAACGTTGTGTTTAAGTATAGTTAAAAGTATGTTTAGACTTTGATGATCATAGAATTTCCATCAGATTGCACCTAGAAATTAAAAGGAAATCCCACATGTAACTCCTTGATGTACTTTTGAGATACCTGTATGTGATACATCCAAAAAAAAGTGCATTGTTACTTAAAATTCATGAAGTTGTGGTTTTGTCAGTCAGTCAAGTAGATGTAAGAAATAAGATAGCCCTTTCTTGGGATAAGAGTAGGAAGAGATTAAACTGGAAAAGAACTGAAGTATAAAGAAAGATAGAAGAGATTATGTTAGTGTCTTCAGGGATTTGAAAGTATATAGTTCTTTTAGCTCTCTTGTGTTAATGTAGTCTCACAGTTGAAAACCAAATTAGACTATCCAGAGTAACTCAGTGAAGTCAGTAACTTGGACTCTTAGAGAACCTATTTAATTTCCAGAAAAAACAACTACTAGGTTGATACTCCAGCTTGCTATTCTGAGGTAGGATGATAGCATCTCAGCTGCATGAAGGTGAGGAAACTGAAAGCAGATGTAACTTTAACTTTAAAGTTCATTCAAGCTGAAAACTGAGCTGTTGCTGCCTTGTCTTTAGTCAAACAGTGACAGTTTGGTAACTCCTGTATCCTTCAATATCTTCAGCAGAGTTATCATCAAGTTTTGAGAACCGTGGTTAATTTGTGCCTGATGCTAGATAAGCTTTCCATACAAGATAGTCTTATCTGCTGGTAAGCAAACAATAATGTCTGGGTCACAGAGTAGCCTGTTACCAGGATTGTTGTTTCCTTTTGTGCCGCAAAAGGATGATGAAGTGAAAAAAATAATTAAGAGATTACAATAAACGTTTGTTTTGGAAGAAAATCCCTGTGCAGGTTTCGACTAGTATGGTTTGGTAAGCCATGTAAGGGTACGTGTTTGCCGTAAGCTCACACAGACATGAGTAAGCCGGCTTTGGTTCTAGAGTAATAAAGCTGAGGAATGAGATTTCAGGGTACTGTAAAAACCTGTCTGCAGTTTGGGTGAGTTCTTTCTTTGTTAGTCTGTGCTGCTTGCAAGTAAAGTTAGCATGTCAGTGCCCAAGGAGAATTCAGTTTTAAATCTAAGCATGGAAGTCTTGCTTTTCACTGGGGATGTACTCTTTTATCAGCATAGTGCTTCCAATCAGGCTGCACTGGTTTTATTTGTTAGACTGGGTGAAGTTGATCAGATGAACAGACTACTAGAGGATGTTTATCTGTTGCATTAAGCTAGTGAAAACACAGAGCAAAGTGTACGCTTACATCCACGAATACTTTTGTTTAGTGGCAGTACAAAGATAGCTCTTTGCAGTACTAGTTTGGATTATGGACTGGGTTTACTTGTTCAGGGAATACCCATTGAAAACTCCAGTGAGAGTCATTTTCTACCTACCTGTAGAAGCTATTTGTGTTTGGTTTTTAGTACATTTGCCCACATTGGTTCTCATTGCAGTAATGACTTTACTGTTCTTAATTTTGCATATCCATGCTCTTCAGATTACCTTACCTTGTGCTGACTTTGTGTGCTTGACTTGTGAGACTCTTGTAGACACCTCCTCTACTCATTGAGAAGAGAGAAGCTTCCTTAGGTGGTCTCTTTGTTCTTTTGTGTTTCCTACCCTGAAGTGCGTCAAGAGAAGCTTAGGAAGATTGATCACTGTGGGTATGGCGATACAAATAAAACCTTCCGAGATACCTTGTTAAGCAAACTAATCAAGACTCGTCTGAACAAATCCAAATGTGATGGTCTGGGATGTGATGTTAAACTCTACCTCCAAAGCATGGTGATTGCACACAGAATTCCGGTTCAGAATGACTGCGTGGCCTGGGCTAAGTCACACACTGGGTCTGTGAATCGTTCTCATGAATTCTTTTTGGCTTAAGCCAAAACCATGGAAGGGGGTGTTCTAGTATTTTAATGGTGCAGATAAGAGTCCCATGGTCCCATTTAAGTTACTAGTCTAAACACAGCTTCTGTGTCTGGCAAGTTATTTTAAATGTTACTAAAGCATGTTTTTCAGTCAATCATGAATTATTATAACATTGTAAGTTGAATAAAACCTGCAAGTAACATTTTATGGACAGTTTAAGTTCTAACAATCTTTTGCATGTTCTGAGCCTTAGGAACAGACCATATGTGAAATCTGCAGACACTGTATTGTAGAAGGCAGATCCAGAAATGAGGCATTTGCTTTGGAAATGTTCTAACAGCATCCTTTCTCACCTATTATTCTTTGTCACCCAGGACCCTCCGCCACCACAGAATCACAGAATCCCAAGGGTTGGAAGGGACCTCAAAAGATCATCTAGTCCAACCCCCCTACAAAAGCAGGGTAACCTAGAGTACATCACACAGGAACTT
>JAVHNF010067717.1:8874-19053 GCA_034783455.1 Micropsitta finschii | reverse complement strand
TCCTTCCCTGGGAGCAGACGTAGGATCTTCAGCAAAGATGGTACTTGGCAGGTGACATGGTCAGCACTGCAGATTCACTCGCTGATATAATAAGCTCTGTGTTAAGTGGCTGCTCTGTTGTATTTCAGACCAGGATTTCGGTCTCCTGGTATCTTGGGAGCTTTTGACCTGCAGGGATGATCTGAGGTTTGTTTTCTTCCTCCTCTTTCCTGTCCTGCAATGTTGTACAACTCACACTACAATGAGTGAGAAGCCTCCTGCATTTTTATGCAGAAAGGAAAATCAGCCTTCCAAAAGCTTTGTCAGGTATGGAGGTGTGTTTGCAGAGGAGAAGCAGATTTCTGAGAGCATAAAAGCACCTTTAGCTCAGAGAACTTGTTTCTCAACAGCTCTGTTTATGGCTTCTATTCCAGGTATCAGGCGGTGCTGGGTTTCTGGGTACTCTGCGAATGTGGGCTCCCTCTCAACATTTTCTGTAGGCTTTGTTTGCATGGCTTTTCCTTGTATTTTGTAGTTGATTAGTTTAGATTGATGCAATTAGTGTAATTAAGTGTAATTATGAATTTTGGTGCAAAATCATGTAATCACCTATTTACAATGTGTAATTAGGTAATTACAATATGTAATTTGCAAGATAAAATGTAATGTCATTACACAATGCTGATTAAATTTCACATTAAAAAAAAAAAAAAAGAAAAGATGTCCTGGGCACATGGAATGGGTAATCTCAAAAGTTCATTCTTTTGTAATGCCTTCAGTAACTCCTTTCCAAATGATCCAACCCCTACTATTTCCCATATGGATCTGAGACCCTGCAGGAATCTGATCTTATCTAATTTCACTGTGGTCAGCTGCAAAAGTACCCTCACCTTCCCCCTGTGTTTTCCAATCCCTTTTCTATATCCATGCTTTAAAAGAAAAACAAACAAAAAAGAGCTCAAATAAAACATGCCAGCAATTAGCAACAACAGCAGCAGTAATGCAAAGTAACAAAGATTTATGTTTTGAAATTGTAATGATTTGTGCTCAATTTTATTGAATCCATTTTCCTATGCAATATTTAATCTCTGAGCAGAGCATTTAAAATGCAGCAATTAAATGCCTTTATATGTTGATGCATCTCTGAGGGCCAAAGATGAAATAAATGGATTTTGCTTGTGGATACTTTGAGGAAGTCTTCCAGGAAATAGAATCTCCTTTTCAGCATCAACAGTAAATATTAGTTGACCACCTTCATGATTGCCACAACAGCTTAAGGCTAGTGCAGCGATGGCTGTGTGTGTATGTCTACAGGGACCTGTGTGTGTTCATAGAGGCTGTTCATCCATACGGATGGACTGAAAGATACTGAAGTTATTGGCAAAGCAAATGTGATGATAGAGCAAAAGGTCACTCCCACACTGACCTAGCAAACCATCTGCATGTCCCAGCAACCTATTAATATATGAAAGACCTGGTTCCTAAGATTTAAGAATACCCCAGTAACCGTTTCCTTTTATCTGTAATACTCAAATCTCACTTTAAGGTACCTTTAATCCATTATACTCTAAAGTTGCAGCAGATACCTCAAGTATTTAAACATAATTATTCTTGTTTGGGCAGTCTTGCAGCCCCATTTCTACTGTGCCGGGGAGCTGCAAAGCACAGTGTGCTGAAGCTGATTGTTCTCTTGGAGAAAATATGACTCGGTATTTATTTTGGTCAAGCTGTTCCCCAGTTCATAAGTGAGAAGACAATCAGGCACTACAGAACTTAATTTTTAGTCTGATGTCACTGGCTAGAACAGCCATAAGGGGTGATTGTTTCATCCATGCAGTAAAACATCATCTTCCCCAGCACTGCAGATGTTCAGTAGCTAAGGACTAATGTATTTCAGGACCCCAAAAAGGGCCTGGACTATGAGCTTTACTTTGGAGTCTTGAGGGGCTCTGGACGCCAAGCTGTCAATGTACATCAGGGCATATCAGTAAAGCTTCATGCTATCCTTGTTAAAAAATGATGTGAACTTCATAGAGGCACGAAGCCAGCAGTGCAGTTTGAAGAAGGGCCGTGTCATATCCTTCTCTGTGTTGGCAGATTTCCACTGCAATCAACACCTTCACATAGCTAACACCTTTCGGAGCTCCAGATGTGAGTGCTTTGAACTAAGTCTAACCTGACTACAAATCCTGCTTGGCTTGCCAAGGAAAATAAGGCTGAACTTTCCAGCACTTGCATCAAGAACCACTCTGAAGAAATAGCTTTCCACATTGCTTTCCAAACAGTTTGGTCTTCTCTACCCTTGAAACAGGGTTTTGAGCAGAATCTAGGCTTACTTTCTATTAGGATTGAAAATGAAGTATGAGCAGGGCCGTAGGCAGAGACCATAAGCTGAAAACAGAGGGAAAACTCATTACCTGGGGCACTGTGCTTCCTGAAGCTCTTTGGAAAAAGAAGTTAATTGGCTAACCACCTTGTTCACAAAGCTCGGGAGGAATTTGTGCTATCAGTTTCCATTAATGCCTGTGGAGACTGGCCATGAAAATATCCTCTGCACAGATGGGAGAATAAACTGTGTATCTCTGCTATGAAATAAGTGTGGATGTTACCAAATAAAGAACAGGTTTGTGCATAGATCCCGTAAAAAACAGTCTGTGATGTCTGGCTGTGAAGCAAGTCAAAGCTCAGCAAGGCAAGTCAAAGGGAAATAGTTTAGATCTAAGAGTTGGGTGCCTAGGGAGTATTTGGAATAAAAATAAATACATATAATTGAAATAAAGGGGAAAAGCACGTCTTTTGACAGCAGAAGTATGAGTTAAGATAGGAACTACCAAACCAGGAATTGCTTTTAGAGTCCTTCAGAATGTCTGTAAAGGAAATAAGATTATCAGGAAGGATGGCTTTATCATTAGAAGAAAAGGAATATTAAAAGACTTCAATTCAGTTTGAATAAAAGAGATAAATTTCAGGTAAACTGGCATGGAGTTTATCCATGGCTGGGCTTGCAGTAATAAAGTCAGTGAGGGAATAAACTGTGTGATTTACAGGCAGTAAGCTTCTGTAAAATTTACAAACTGCTGTTATAAAGTGTCACCTTTTATGATGCATTCCACTCAGCATGCATATATAAAGAGCACTGCAATGGAAAGAGTAGGAAAGAGTAGGAAAGAGAAAGCAATTTTCTGCCCTACCTCGCTAGCTGCCTTTTTTGCTTTTACAGCAGTATCAGAGATCTATCACCCGATGACCCTGTTGCTAGTTCTTTTTGCTCATTAATATTTCTGTTCATGAAGGTACACTGTTGGCCTTGCCATTACTAATAGAAAATTTAGGGTGGTTTTAATGAGATGGATTTTTGTAAGGTGCTCTTGGATGAATAGAGCAAGACTCCTCCCATCTCCCTCTGTTAATATAAAAGTAGGGCTTATGATAGATTTGGGTAATTTTCTGTCTTCTCTGCTTTGATTTTAATTGCTGCTGACTACAGCTATGCAAGGCTTAGGTGTATGAGGCCTTAGGAATCCAGAGCCAAAATTAACCATCTCTTGACCTTGGGAGCTCATCATCCATTTCAAGCCTCACTATTTAAATCTAGAAAACCTTCAAGAATCTGCCCCAGGGTGTCAAGTCTGTTAAGAAGACTTTGCTGGAAGGGTTACTGGGTATTTCTCATGGCACCTTTGGACAAATGCAAGTGTCCTGGATGGGATCACTATGGCTAGTGTTGTCAAGTTCCTGGTCAGCTTGGCCAAAAGGTGTCCTCATCCAGGTCATCTGTGGTGACTGAGCTCCTTTGGAGCCATAGCCCATTCCCTGCTTATTGCCAAAGCCATTCAAATGAGCTAAATCCTGCTCAGCCCAAACACATTCCTCTCATTTTCTGTGTTGACTGAGGGGTTAATTTCCTGCCCAGTGCTTCACCTCCAGGTGAAAACTCAAGCATTATGTTGGTGGGCTCTTTACAGTACAGTGTGGTTAACGCAGTTGCTTTTGATCTAAGGGGAAAGTCCTGCTACTCTTTTTCTTTCAGTGCTAACAAAGCAGGAATACACTTTGAATTAAGCTTTTAACACGGCTGTATTCTGGAAGTTCAGCAAAATAAATCAATAATGGTGGTGATAAAACTGCAGTTTAATGGTAGCAGTTATAGTAAAACAAGTCAGTGTACAGCCATTTTGCCACCCTATGGCCATGGTTTCTACAGTTCATTCTGACAGATTTATTGTTGCCTTCACTTAATAATCTACTTCTCTTTAGCACAACCACCATCATTATAAGTTTAAAATAAGGCCTTTATAATTTCACTGCACAGAGAATAATAGATTTTATATCCACTGCCTAGCTTGCAAAATACTTAAAATCAAACTCTTCATAAACAGAACAACAAATAAATACAGCTTAGGAACCATTTCTTTTGGTAGAAATTGAATGTGCCTCGTTGACTTCATCAAAGAAGAGCATCTGAGAGCGTGTGGGATAGTGAGTCTTGAGGCTGTGAGCCTACCAGTAAAATCCAGTAATCGTGTGTTGCGCAATGGGTAGCAACCAGCAGACAGGTTTACATTCCTAATAAAGTAATATTTAAGTAATTGAGAGCTGTAAGGTAGAAGAGTACAGGAATACAAAAGACTTTAGAGTGTCTTGGAAGGAATGATTTCATGTTATGTCTATAAAGCAAAATATGCTTTATAGACATGTGTCATGCTAGTACAACTCCACAGCTTCTGATGCTAAGAATGAAAGGGTGGGATTATTTTTCAGCACTGACTTTTGTAGAAATACTTTGACTTGTGGTGGGTTGAATCATATCTGAATTAGTGTTACATGGCCAGGACCTTGCATGCAAAAGGAACAATGAATAAATGCAGTAAAATCAAGTGGTATTAAAAAAATCTAAATGGAGAGGAGATGTGGCTTTGCATGTTGAATGAGAATTCAGTATTACATGTTCCTAGTATTAGTATCAATAACAACTTTGCAGGCAGTGAATCTAGTTGAAGGTTGGACTTCTCAAGCTGTCATGCACACACAGAGAATGTTTCTTCTCACATCATGCTTTTGGGGCTGTGCTATTGCCTGGTTCCACAATGAGACAGTGGGTAAGAGGTCAGACGTGGTGAATGCAGTCTCTGACATGGGCCAGCAGGAATTGCACAGGAATGCAAGGAAGGTGGTAAAGTTTGGAGGCAGAGAGGTCCTAAAGAAGGAAAATTGAATGCATCTCTTGATAGGCATTTGCAGTTGGCATTTCTTCCTGCAAAATGCTTATTTCCTTGTGCCAGCTGGAATTTGAGCTCTTGCATGTTTTTTTTTATCTGGCCTGTGGATTTGAGTATGATCACTGAAAGCCAGAAACAGGTTAGGTCTTGTAAAAGCACTTACAGCAATTCGTGCAGGAGCCACGTGAGCTTTGAAAGCACAACGTCAATATCACTGCTCAACAGATTGACTTAAATCAGGACTGCAGTGAGACTCTGAATCAAGACTAAAAGCAGAGACCAGGCCTACAAGTTACTTTTGCATACAGCCATCCCTTCCCTATGAATGTGCATGCCTGCTCCTGCTGAAATGAATCCCAGCACTTCCACTGATTTTAATGAATCAGAACAGGCCATGAGCACCTGTTCCATCAGGTCTGTGTCCTGCACTAATATCTCATTTGGATATCCTTCTACTGCACATGTTAGGTGCTTGGTAGTAAAATACTTGAGTAAATCAAACGTTTTTCAATGGAATGACTTAAATTAAGGATGCCTGGATCAACAGAATTATATAATTTCACCAGTAAATACAAGAAGTTGGCACTTCAAAGTATCAAATACGTTGTACAAATAGATGCTGGGCCCGGTTAGAAAGGCAATGAAAAAATCTTGGTGTATACTGAACTGTTTCTTCTCAGTATCAATTACCAGAAGTCTTTGGACCCCGGCTAGCATCCTTCAGCAGCAAAGAACCTGGCACGTGTATTTCTAGAATCAGTTCTGGGTTTTTTTCTCATTTCTGCTGGTTTGAGGTTTAAATAATTTTCAGCTCTACGAAGAAACTTGTCCTGAAGCAAACGTAGTTCTGTACAACTGGGGACTGCAGTGCTACAAAGCCATATGTGTGGTTTGAATGGGCACAAACAGTTTCAGGTGTGATAGAACCACGTGTCTAATATAATTTCTTCCTTTTCACTTGCTTCTATATTTTTAAGTCCCCTTGCTACAAAAGGAAAAGATAGAGCGTTAGATTGCCTGCCCAAACCTTGTGAATCACTTTTCTGTGCAATACGTACATGCCTCCTTATTATTTTTCACTAGGTTCTCCACATCTTCAATGCACAGGAGTGCTCAAAGAAGAAGCAGACATTCAGTAGTCTTTTTCCTCATTGTTCCTAGTGCAGCTCCATGAATTATTTGCACACATCATTCAAATCTTACTTGGATTTCCTCCTGGCCTCTCCTCTGATGTTCATTGTTGCAGTACACAAATGCTTTGCAAATACTAATGCACTATTTTTGTACCATTCACCTGGGTGTGTATCAACTCTGTTCTACAGATCAGGAGCTACGAAATGGGGATAGAGGTTAAAAACATCCTGGCCTGCATACCCAGATGGAGGGTCTTATTTTCAGTACATACAGGACTGTCCCTTACATTGCTCTCAGCTGGAGCTGCACAAGCTCTAGCCTTCCATCAGCATGACTCCTGTGCCTTGCTATACACTTGGCAGTGCCCACATTGTGCCAGCCTCACTGAAATACTGTTTGGCAGAGGTAAGGAGGGACTGCGGCTTTTCAGGGGCAGGGAGACTCTGGATTCAGTTGGGTGTTGAGTTGCCTTGAGCTTGTTTTGTCTGGTCATGACTTCTGCCATGAATCAGTTTCTGGCACAGTCCAAATGTAGCCCAGCCCTTTTCCAAGGGACAGCATTGCTTGCCACAGCACGCAGTCAGTGCGCTGCCTTGCAGCACTTCAGGCTAACTCAATTAACGTAGACAACTGGTTGTGATTTTCCTGAAGACTCACAGATGCACAGAAGCAGCAAGGTTGCACCCTCTGGGTATAAGAAGAGCTGTTAATTAATAATTGGATGTCTCAGCTATTTGGATGGTAGCATGTGATTTGTGGTTTTGAATACGTTTCTCTAAGTAGGACATGAGTTCAGAAATGGTTTGAACACTTGTGAGGGACTGGGCTGTAATGAGGGTCTATGCCAGCAATCCTGTTGTGTCTGTACAACCATCCTTATCTGTGACTTTTGGTTAAGCTGAGGGGTGCAGGTGTAAATGCCATGCATCTGCATGCAGCTATAGCTGAAATATGTAGGTGGAGATCATCTCACAGCTTCCATCCCTTCTGCAGGAGAATGAGGGATTAACTGTGGGGACCCCCGTTACTTTGGTGCCCTGACATTGCAGTACTGTGTAGCCAGGTCCCAGCTTTGGAGCCCAGCTCTGCATAAGGCTGGGATAATCTAAGAATGTTTAAGAGGAACTGAAATTAATATATCAAGCCCGTGGAGTGCCTGCATTTGGTGTGCCATGAATCACTGTACCTGCATGTGACCTTGGAGGTGGTGAAGATAGTTTCTGTAATTAGTCATGTCTTGCACATAGATCAGCTCTCTCGAAGCAGCATGTTGGAAGGAAAAGAGCACTTCTTGCCAAGTGTCTTCTTGCCATACTGCGTGCAGTGCTCAGTGAGCGTGCCCTGATGGCTAGCTCCCTAAAACCATTGCAAAAATAAACAGCCAAATACGGCTGAAATCATAAAGAGAGGGTAGCATGGCTATTACAGGACCATGGGCTGCAGAAAATCCGGAGACTGGATCCAACCAGGGTTGACATACCTATGGAAGGGACCTCCCCATCAGACTGGATGGTCAAGACTTGGTATAATAAAACTTGTAAAACATAAGATCCATTTCTTTCAACTTCCATGCAAATTTACACAAGAGCTTAGACAAGGCTTTGAATGTTGTATTAGGGAACGAAAGTGAGGAAAGTGAGGGTTGTATTAGAGATCTATTATTGTTCTAGATTCAGTTGTTTACAAGAAGTTTCCTCAACAACTGCCCAGCTGGCAGCTCAAGGAGACAGGAGTGGAGATGTGGCTCTTGTGTTGTTCCAGCCCACCTGTATGTTGGGTAAATCGGTGTCTGCTGCTCCAGATGGGCTTGTCAGGTGGCTCCATGTGCATTTCAAGCCACAGTCAGTGCCAGGGGATATGCGTGAAAACATGAGACATGGTACCTTTGGTAGAGATAGGTGGGGAAACGTCTGGGTGACAATCCTGTCATCAAGACTCGCTGAGAAGCGTGTTGTGCCTGGATTGTTGGAACAAATTATATGGCATTAACATCCCTGGATTTGCAGCCCATGGCACTGCTGAAGAGGGAAAGCTTTTCTGTGAACGCACTCTTCAATTATACGTATTTGCCAGTCTGAGTTAACTGCCTTTAGATTTTGTGTTGGTTTCAGACTGTTCGGCCTCATTGTTTCCTGTTACCTTTGTGTAACAGACTGACTCCCTTAAACAGTGCTGCTCCTGGCTGCTGGTTGGGTGATTTAAAATTCTTAAACGTGAGACACCATTTGCTAAATAATTAATCACATACACTCCTGTTTGCAGGCTGAGGCTCTTCTTGTGGGGATAAACAGATGCTTGCATGAAGAGCAATCCTTTTGAATAAATCTGCACAGGCAAGACTTTGTTGCAGCCAGTACTAAACATCGTGGGAAATCAACATGGCTGCAATGAATAGCTGTTAGGAATATAAATAAGTGTGCTTAACAATTCTTGGGTTATCTGATGGATTTCAAGCTGAATGCAGCAGCCACACTCCAAGAATGATATTTTTATAAATAATTCAGTATGTGCACAAAGCCTGCATTTTATTTCTATTTAGCTTTGGATTCCTTGAGTATATTCTTCTTATATACGGGAGACGTGGAAGCACATTACTGGCTGTATTTTTACCAGCAGGGATGTAATTCTGGGAATGGTGGGAGAGCTTGACTCACGCCGTGATTTCTGCCACAGAGCTTGAACTGTGACACAGCCTCTGGTGTCCTGTTCTCTCCACTTGCCCCTGGAAAAGGCACAGAGCAAAAAAGATGCTGCATGAACACGGTAGGGAGGCCAAGGACTTCCTTGTACCCTGTGATCCCAGTAATGCTACCAGCAGCTCCACTGAAGAGGGACAGTGACAGCTCTGAACAGCTCTGGGGAAGAGCCTGGGTTGCACTCCACTGAAACGTGCAGCATAGCTACAGTAAAACAAACTAGCAAACCTCCAAAAGGGGATCAATATGCTGCCCTTGCTCAAAGAGCCTGTCATCCCATAAAAGGGACTTTAAAAGCCTTTGGGAGTTTTTACCACTACTCCAGCTTGCAATTCTCTTCACATATCACTTCAGTACCTAAATAGCATCTTAGAGCTCTAAAAGTCAGAACCTCCTAGACCTCCTGCTAGCATAATAAGATTTGTTTCCTGCTTATTCAAGTGTGTCTGTGTGTGCTTAGAGAATTTGGGCTGGGAGCAGGAGGCAAAGGGAGATGATGGCAGGCTGAAGTACCCGTTTTCTAGCTGAGGGAATATGTAATTATAATCGGCACCTTAGAATATCAAAGCATCTTCCAGAAATTATTTCACTCCATAGCAATAATTATTGCTATGCAATCATGAGGAAACAGCATATTCAAGAACACTTGGTGTAGTTCACTTTACAAGAACATGTATATTCAAAGATTAAAAGAAAAATAAATGGAGTTGCTCCTCTGAAAGCATTGAAATTCATTTGAGCTGATGGCCTTGGATGCATGTTTGTCAAACACAGGTAATGTTCAGCTACACTGTAAATCACAGGCTACTGCAGCTTGTGCATACTGATGTTTCATGAAAAGGATGCTAGGTCTACTTGATTTTGTCAGCTCTATTCAGCCTTATATTGAATGTCTATCTCATAGTGGACAGTGAACTGTACCTGTATAATTTAACCTTTCTTCCCTTATTAAATGTATATTTGGTTTGGCTTCAGGCAGAGATATGAGAACAGGTCAGGCAGGAAGCTGTCTCAGAACCTGAAGGTTTAGGTTAAATTAAGTTATTTTTAGGTTTTATCAAATTTAAGCAGTCTATCCTATTTGCCTGTACTTACAGAGCTAAAAAGATGGTGACCTGAACTGAAGTTACAAGTCAGGGCTTTAACTATCT